>JASVEL010003631.1:0-125516 GCA_032618575.1 Nicotiana noctiflora
AATAAAGTAGATAATTTTTCACATAAATATTACTCTACTACAAGTTATAGTAATAAAAGATATTAAATCTTTCCTTTATTTATAATCTCAATATAATCAATCGCTTTCGCGAATACTTTAGAACCTAAATAAATTTCTTTGGGACTTACTACAATACAATGCCTTATTGATAATTAATTGTATTCCTCTAAAATAGTATAATTGGCTCTTTGAGAGTTCTCAATTAATTTGTACTACCATATATTCATTAGCATCCATGGAGAAAGTTATACCATTATGGTCATGGTAAAAATTATATGCAAGATTCGTTTCTTGCATTACTGGTGTCCTTTAATGATCATATTTCCAAAGTATTTTGGCGTATAATAGGTACGTGACTATGACCATTCATGCTATAATAATGTCATTATTTTCTCATTTCATCTCAAACTTCTTTCTAGAGATGAGTGTGATATATTCACAACCACTAGCATGTTCATGTTCTTACAAGAATGAATATATATTCATAAATCACATATTACTATATTCGCATCAAACATTACTTTCAGTGAAGGATTATTTTAAGAATCATTATTATTCTCATTATACAATGATGACGATTATAATTTCGTCTATTGTCACGTCCACATTCATTGATGCCTTCACGGTGATAATTTTATCTTCTTTCATACTTATCACATACTGCTATCATATTCTCTTAAGGGAATGAGAATGAAGCAAATTCAATGTGACGGGTTTTCAGTTCTTTGCCCACAATCATACATGAATTTGATTATGGCAAGGCATAAATTTTTTACCACTTTGGATAATTATAATTTTTTTCAAACTCATTAGAGTTATAATCAAATTTTGTTGTCTTTGCTTGTATATAAATCAAATTATAGAATTTCAAGAATTTAAAAGAGAAAAATAAGATAAAGTACTTACCTTAAATCCATAATTTAACCATGAACGAAGTACATAGAACAATTGACAATCATTATGCTTAATCTCAAAACTGCTACTCAATTGGTTAGAGTCTCGTGCTGATAACGTGTTATAAAACAATAAAAGAAAAAGAAATGTATTGCAAAGAAAAACACGGGGAGAGAATTTTTATCAATTTTGGGATGAATTACAATGGAATAGAACCCTCTATTTATAGAGAAAAAAATAACTTAGCCAGCAATTAACAAACCCTAAAATCTCTCTAATTATTGATATTCATCATAAATAAAATATTATTTATGACATTTCCTTTGCTTATTCCAGATTGGTTGAGCTCCACATATTTTCGGCATACAAGTTCTTGAAGTAGTTTTAACTTTTCTAGCATCCCTTGAATTCTTTCTTTACCTTTCATAAGTCCTATTTTGACAAGTCTCTTTAGGTAACGCTTCTGTCAGAGGCATTAGTGTTCTATTTTGTCCCAATTCAATGCAATACTTTCTTACCAAAACCTTACTAAAGCTACTTAAAAATCTCATTGATCAACAAAGAAACTAATGACTACAAATGCTAGTAATAATTTCTTCAGTTATATTTTTCAGCGTTTTATAAAATATTGATCACACTTATCCTATAAAATCCCTACTTAGACTACCTAAAATATTCTTTGACCGTCAAACAAATATAAAACCTAATCATTGATCTATTTATATATTGTTTTGGTGAAGGAATCACAAACAGGGGCGGAGCTACCATAGCACTTACGGGTTCAGTCGAACCCAGAAACTTTGGTCTAAAACCTGTATTTGTGTTAAAAAATTCATTGAATATGCAAAAATTGTTAATTTAGAACCCACTAACATAAACGAACAAGAATCCCGAACCCACAAGCTTCAAATTCTGGCTCCGTCTCTGATCACAAATAACAATATTGCTAGTTGTCAACCAACGTAGCAACCCTTGATACATTAATGCAAATATAACCAAAAGAATTATGATAATTCCATAACAATAATAATAATAATAATTACTCAATTTACACCCCTTTGAATGAGTCACCTATTTAGTTTGATTTGGCACAACTACATGCACCGCTCCCGAAAGCGATGGCTTCTTCCCTCCTTCAATAGCTTTCTCTTTTTTAAGTTCTGAATTTGTGTAAGTTGTATATATTTCTCTTTTCATTGCCATTTGGTAATACATCGTTCTCTTTTCTAACCGTAAAACAAAACATCATCATTTCATTCTATTTTTAGTAAAATAGTTGTTTGTCTTCCATCCAATGGAAGTTTCCAGCCATTTGGACTACACATCATATGCATCTTCATGGATTTCTAAGGAAAGTTGAGATTACAATAGAAAGCAAATCAGATTTCAGAGTCTGGTTTAGGAAGAGAATCATCAAAGAAAGCAAGTATTTTTGAATTTCCAGCTAAAAGGTTATTAACGCAAAGGCATTTATTACCTTACCTGTTACCATTTAATGCTCCCAACTACATAATTACCAGCAGGGGAATAATTCTTTGTTTCACCCCTTTTCTTTGGTTTCTCCACTGCTCTAACAACATAAACAAAAACCAACGTAACGTTTCGGCAGAAGCAGCTAGTGATTTCTACTGTAAGGTGATAATTGAAGGCCATGGCCATGGAAGCCATCAGAGGACGTTGGGCAGATTTAGGGGTTGTGAATACTATCTATGAAGATGATGTTGAAGATTCCTCCACTTCCCTTTCTGTCTCCCCAGAAATCTCCCCATCTCCTTCACCTCCCCGCTCTCGGGTTGTCTCCTGGTAAGAATTTAACTTATATACACTACTAATATGCAAGAATTGTTAAATAACTTACTAATATAGTATGATTTTTTTCAAGTTACTAATTAATGTCACTTTTTATTGACGATTAGTTGTAATTATCATATTCCTCGGGGGTTGGAGGTGTATACAATTTACTGCTAAATTCCTATTCAGTTTACGTTCAAGGGCTATGATTTACTCTCTGATTTTTCTCTTTATTTGTGTTTTTTCTTTGAAATTGTTATTTAAGGTCCCAAGTTACAGGAAATGACACTGATGTAGTTATACATGTTGAGGAGTCACGTTTTCGCCTACACAAGGTACTTTAATATATTCACTATTCACCTCTCTTCTTTTTCTTTTTCGTTTTCCCATGGGGAAAGAGAATCAGAAAGGAGCTTTGTACGAAATCTGTGGTCTTTTTTTTAGTCATCTTTTGTTTCTTCGACAATTTTTCTTTTATTTTACTTGTGATTGATATGTGCTTCTTGTCTATAATGTGTAGCTGCAAATTATAGACCATTTTTCCAATCTTAAATTATGAATAACAGGAGAGAATGTCGCCATGAATTGCTGGATATAAAATTGACTTATTGCTATGTTGTTGCTACATCGCTATCAATCTGAACAGGCATAAATTATAGCTGATGACACAATAATTTGTTTATTTGTTCGTATCTTACCGTAATCTTAAGTTAAATTGTTTCAACACACATCTCTACTATCTATACTTAAAGTTCTAATTGTAATAATCCAAATGTGGCCCATTTATTAATAGCATATCTCTAGAATTCCCCCTTTTTTTTTTGCTTTGAGAATGTCAGAATTCAAAAACTATACTACTAATATACTAGTAACAACGAAATTGATAAATGCGGTCAGAGGGATGATAATTGTACTACTTTCTAGTTTTTGGGGCTACTCATCAATTTTCACCATTAATTAGAGCAGCACTTCTGTTTTTCTTTTCATGTTTCCTAAGGTTTGGAATATTGTTTATTTCAAGATAAATAGAATAAGTGTAATGGACATATTATAATTTGCAATTCATCTAATTCAACTTACACGTTTTGGAAAAAAACCCAGTACATAAATAATAGACTATAAAATGCTTTTATTATTTTTGGGTATGTACTTAAGAGCTGTGCCTACAAACTGAAATGTAATTTTCGCAATTAATGCAAAAGTTTGGGGCATTTACTAATTTCTTAAAATTTACCTTAGGATCCGTTGACAGCAAGGAGTGGATTTATGAAAAGGAACTTGAAGGGCCATTCCGAATTAACCCTCTCTCCGCCGTTAAAGATAACGGCAGAAACATTTTCTTTAATCGTCGAGTTTTGTTACGATGCGCACATCGTCATAACGCCGTTTAACGTCGCCGCTCTTCGTACGGCGGCGGAGTTGCTAGAAATGACGGAGGCTAATAACATGGCGGGAGGCGAGAACTTGGCACAGAAAACAGAAGCATATTTCCGCCGTGTAATTGCCGTTAATCGAGAGTATGCATCAATTGTGCTGCGTTCTTGCGTTTCGCTGCTGCCGGAGTCTGAAACAACGTCGTCAGTGTTGAGTCGATGTATTGAAGCGTTGAGTTTGGTGGACGATGGTAACGGCGTTATGAGGTGCCTCAACGACGTTAAAGAGTTGCGACCCGTGGATTTTCAATTAATCGTTCAGTCAATGAATCGGTGGTTGAGCGGAAGCCATGACCAGCTCTATAGAGTTGTTGACCTTTATCTTAAGGTAAATTGGCTATATACTTTACTTGCTTTATTTACTGAAGTTTCCTTTTTTTTTTATTGGCCATATTAGCAAAAATCTTTGTAAAAATTGCAAAATTTCAAGATAGAAATAGCATTAAAAATTATCGTTTGGTAGACTCACTGTATAAAGAATGAGCGGAATCGGTATGAAATTGGTTTTAAAGTACCTACACGAAACATGTATAATAATTTTTGTACTAGCAATTTTTTAGCAATTTAAAAAACTTGTCGTACCCGCGCAATGATGTTCAGATCCACAATAAGTAATCTACCTTTTTATTTTGGTTCAAAATAAGTATTTATTTATATAATAAAAAAAATTCAATTTATATTTTCAAAATTACCCTACGTATTCCTAAAAAGTCATTTACTCATAACATTTGAGAAGAGAAATAATTGATACTATAACTATGCCCTAACATTTAATGAAGGGTAGTTTAGTCACAATAACTATTTTCATCTAAAATTTAGTATTTCCTTAATGGGAGTGTTTAAAGTAAACTGATCACCTATTGTATACTCCCTCCGGTCCACAATAAGTGACCAATTTAATTTTCTATTTTGGTCCAAAATAAGTGTCCATTTGTATAATCAAGAAAATATTCAATTTGTTTTTTCAAAATTATCCTTATGTACCTAAAAAGTCTTTTACACATTAAATTATACTGCAATATTTAATTAAGGGTAGTTTAGTGACACTAACTATTTTTATGTAGAATTTAGTATTTTCTTAATGGGCGTGCCAAAAGCAATTGGTCACTTATTGTGGACCAGAAAGAGTACGTTTTATTAGGTACTCCCTTCAGTCCAAAACAAGTTACTTTTTGGCCTTTTTTGTGGTCCAGAATAAGTGATTTTTTCAGATTTCAAGAATGAATTAATTATTTCTTTCTTACATTGTCCTTGGAGTAATAGTGTTGGAATATATATAAGGAGTATTTATGTGAGATAGTAAAGATTAATATGGTTAATTTCATTATTAATTAATACTAAAATATGAATTTCTTAATATGTGTGATTTTGGACGGGAGGGAGTAATATGATATTGTGTACAATGTTAGTATAAAAGTTACTATGTCCTACTACAAAATTAAATGACAAATATGCTTCAAAGATACCGACATTATTTACCATAGAAAATTTTAAGGCCACACAACTAATTAACTTGATCTAGAATAAGGAAGAAATCTTTCCCTTGACGTCGCACGTACATAGTTTCAATATTTTTACATAACTTATTTTTAACGTTTATTCACACAATATAGAAAATATTTACATGACGCAATTAAAAATCAATTAACTTGTCTACAATAATCATGGACCGTCAAGTTACATGGATCAATTATAAAATTAAACTTTAAATTCAATAAAAAAAGGTTTCAAATTAAATTTGGGTCTAAATAATAATTTCCTACCAATGATGCTCCATTTGTTTTGTCCTTTAATTTTTTTGAATCTGGTTTTTTCAACAGGAATACAAGGGCAAGATAGGAGATGAAGAAAAAATAGCAATGTGCAATTACATCGACTGTACCATCCTCTCGCCTCAACTTCTCATGCATGCGGTCCAAAACTCAAGAATGCCATTAAGGTTTGTGGTCCAAGCCATGTTTGTGGAGCAATTAAACACACGTCGCTCTATCCTCACCGCCACTGCCGCCGACAACCACCACCACCATCACGTTAATCATCTCCAAAATAAAAAGGAAGTCAGTTTAGGTACAATTCTCGAACGAGATGCAGCCCTACGTCAAGTAGCACAACTTAAGGCAGCGATGAATGCGACGAGCTCGCGAATTCAGAGCTTGGAGAATGAGTTGAGTGGTATGAGGAAGCTTCTTAAAGAATCAGATGATCAAAATACGAAGAGTAATTTGACGCATGATTCTGCTCGGTCTGCTAGTTTTCGATTGAGTTCTGAGAATAAGATTGATAGAGGACAAATTGGATCAGTTTCATCAGCGAGCTTTCGGATTCTTACAGGTAGAGAAAGAGGATTAATACTTGGGTCGTCTAATTCATCAGAAGTGTCGTACGAGGAAAGTACGAAAGTGGAAAAGAGTAACTTTAGTCGAAGGTTTATGAATGGATTGAAGAGTGCATTCCGAGTATCAAAGAAGAAAACAGAGAGTAAGGTGGAAAATGTAAAAGAGGAAGATGGTAAAGACGTTGTGGTCATTAAGAAGGACGTACCTTTTCGCAGGCAACCTCGTTCTCAAGATCACTAAAATCTCTTCGTTTTACAATTCTTTTAAATTTATTTATGTGTTTTATGAGATTCTATTGAGATTGTATTGGCTACCTGACAACAAGACTACGTTTCTCAAAAAGTGTAAAGTTAGTAGTTACGTACATCTTTTTCTAATAGGATTGATTTTGGGTACTGGTGTAGGATTTAATTGGTCTTAATTACTACCTGATTGTTATGTGTAAGTGAGTACGATCTCATGTTTACAATTATGACATTATTGGACCCCAAATTACTTTTAAGTTGTCCAAATTCAAACGCGCCTTCAATATCTTGAATCAACAAAGCCAAATATCCTTGTATCGTAACAGCACTACTTTTTCATGACAAACTTAATGTATAGATATGCGACTTTATTAAATTCAAATTAAATACTTATATCTCTCGAACTATAAACTGGTCTGAGTAGAGGCAACTCTATGGGTTGAATATTTAAGGTTTGTATATTTAAAATTATAAGTTCATATCTATTATTTATTGTATTTAATAATTTTTTACACATAAATTTATATTTACGATTTATTATAGTTTTAATAGTTTTTTACACATAACTTTCTGTATTCAGTTGAACACATTAAATTCTAACTTATGCTGCAGAGTATAACCCACATAAACCGTGATCTATTAATGCAATCAACATGTGGCTAATTTATAGGGGGGAGAAAATATGAAGAAAGGAAGTGAAAATTACTTAAACTATAAATATAGAGAAAACTAGTTAAGTTGTGTATGCTACGTGCGGTCAAGTACATCTCTTTGAGTTTTTAATTGATAAAAAGGAGATAAAATATTTATACCAAAAATTAAAAATATCCCTCCGTTTCAATTTAGATGACATAGTTTGACCAAAGAGAAGTAGCATTAAAAAAGTGATGGTAAACAACAATAAACTGAGGTAAAACTGACATTTACTGGACGGGGTCTTGGGTCCAAAATGCTTGTGAAAGGATGCCCAATCGCGAACTCCCACGGTATGGGGTAGCACACGAGCCACCCAATCTTTAATATCGAATACGGGAGAAGGTGCATGCCTCTTAGCTGAAAAAACAAGAAAGCCATAAGTAAGTCGAAGAATTAAAAAAATAAAGAAAATAACGAGCATACGGCGAGATACTTACGATTATAGTTCCATTGTTTGGGAAACCCAATGGGATTCGCCACCAGGTGCTCAATCTTAACGAAGAAGTACTTATGCCAGAACTGCTGGTTCGTCTTATCATCCATCCCGGCCACCAACCCTTTGATCCCACGATATGGCAAGTGTATCAATGTACCCCTATAAAAGCTACACGAAAATAGATACAGCAGGTGGCCAATGCTGAACTCACAACCAGACAACTCGACAAACTTTTCCAGCATAAAAAAAACTTTGTACAATACGGGGAGAGTTACGCCGGGCAGACATTGTAAAATCAGAAAAATTCTCAGCTAATAGGGAAGAGGAAGAGAATAACCGATTAAGAACAGATAGACGTACAAAGAACAATATCCAGGTCAGTGAACCTCAAAGATATCGCTCTCAATCGGAACAATTTCGACGTGAGGAGAAATGCGATATTTAGACCGAAGGTTGGCTATTTGAGGCGGTCACATCTCAAAAAGCTTTTGAGCAGGAGCGGGAGTGGGTTCCTTTGGGAAATCATGTGTGACCAAAGGGTCTTGGGGACCACCTCCTCCAAGGTGGGGAAACTTTTCTCCTCTTCA
The DNA here is from genome assembly GCA_032618575.1 of Nicotiana noctiflora. Taxonomy (NCBI): domain Eukaryota; kingdom Viridiplantae; phylum Streptophyta; class Magnoliopsida; order Solanales; family Solanaceae; genus Nicotiana; species Nicotiana noctiflora. The sequence continues at coordinate 8,440 of JASVEL010003631.1, forward strand.
ACCATGAATTTCTCACCGCTGGGAGGAAGAGCCACCGATAAAGGATTGGCATCGAAAACTTCATCGTGAATATGAGGGGATGTTGACATTTTTTGCAGTGAAACGAATGCAACAAAATCCTGAAGAAGAAGATATCAATTGGGTAAGAAGTTGGGGACTGGAAGTGAAGAGCCGGCAAGAGATTGAAAGCGGAGATCGAAGAAAATAATACGCATGCGGAATGAGGAACGATGAAAATTTTCAAAAAAGAAACCCTCATCCCAATCTATTTATAGGGTTGGGTGGCACTAGAAAGGACTGATAATGGCACCAAATCAAAGCGACAGAAGCATAGACACTACATGAGAAAGACGCGCAATGATGACGAGCATGGTCATGAAGTCACCCCACGTTATCCACGCCAACTGCAGCCCTACTGGCCATGTTGTTTCTTTGACCTTTGCCAATTCGGTTCCATCAACACAACCAAATTTCTTCTCAACGGTTGCAGACCGGATCCGCTCACCGAGGACGTGCAAGATCATGACCTCAACAAGCGGGGGGGGACTAACTGTAATGGTTTAAATTTGGGCGGTTTGATAACTGCAAATAAATATAGTCAAGGATAGAGCCGACCACAACATAATGGCGAGGAATCGTCTTAAGAAGGATTGTTGCCGAGGTCAAGCAAATGGGGGAAGGAAGCAATGGTAGGATAGTTTAGTAATAGATATAAGAAATATTCTGTTGGATATTCTCTATGTTGTACTTTTTAGGGTTTCTTGGGGATAATCCCTATAAATACGAAGAGATAAAGAACAAAAAGAAATCTTCACTTTTGGATAAAAGCACTTGTGAAGGGTTGGCAACAAAGAAAATACAAAAAAGCTTATCTTGTTCACTAATTCTATTGCTCAACACACGTCGTTCATTCTTTGTTTACAAGATCCAAAGATTCTTTATCCGTCATCATTTATCATTATCCCACCTTCTAAGGAATAAGAATAACCCAAACCATTTAATATTTGGGTGATAAATTCTTCTTTATTATATTTATTGTCATTATCTACATTTATCGCATGTTCTTATTATTATATTCATTGACAATCATTGAACACATACATGATATTTATTACTCTTAACCACGATCACATCCCACGGATCTATCTAATTATTTTTTGTCTAGAATTTATTATATCTAACTAGGATTTACCCTCTATTTTTTCATTAATTAGTTTAACAAAAAGCTTAATACTTTTTGATCGAACAAGAACCACTAAAGAGAAAGCATTTTTATTAAGAGTTTTTACATTTTTAAAACTCGAATTTGAAATCTTAAGAAGGATCAAAATTTGTTCCATCGTACCCTTAAGGTGATAGAAGAAATAAGAAAATAACTATGGTAGGATCAAAGTTGTTTTTAAAGTGTACTTGTAATAGGGAAAAGATAGTGTTATTGGTGTTATACAAAATATTTTCTTCCTTTATGTTCCTTTTCACGTCCATGCTCATAGAAAAAAAGAGGCATGCAAGAAAAAGATAGGGGATGTTTTCACAAATATTCGCTTAAATTGATTGTTTATTTTTCGTAATTGGTATATATAAATTATATACTGATATATATTAATTATTTTAATTATTTTTAATTATTTTAGGCTAATTCTTTATAAAGAAAAAAAAATAAGAAGGAAAACCACTCTCCAACAAAGGAGCGTGGAATATGAGCTCAGTTGCGCGCTTCATTAGTATATCTGAGAGAGGATTCTATCCTGCCAGCAATTCTTCTTTGTCGTGTTCACGACATATATATTATATGCCATCTCATACTCCACCTACCTCCTCCCTCATCCCTCCTCCACCAAATACTCAAACACCGTCATCAACTTTCATTTTTCTTCTCTTAAATCTCCTTCCCTTTTGTACATACAAAATCAATTCAATTGTTCATCATAAGCCGTGATTTCTCTCTACCTTCTAATTAATAGTAATAACATTTCGATTATTCTTTTTTTCTTTTGCATTATTTGTACATCTTGTATAATAATTCAAAGGCATATTGGTCGAATTTTGGATGTTTCAATGACGAGTGCCATCGGAAATGGTTCGTTGTTTTATCGTACTCCGTCAAAATATGATGGTGCTGACACCTCGTCGGAAAAGTTAGGAGTTCTAAAGCTACGGGCATGCAATTTTTGCAAATCTAAGTTATTCGGCGTACTGCCCTTAAGGGCAATGGAGGCTTCTAGAACGTCTCATATCAATGGAAAAGCCGAAAATGTTCATCAGTCCGGATACAATTCAAACCATCAAGTACCTGCAAATGATTGTCCTGGATTTTCTGGTATTGATATTTCGCTTTTGTTTTTCTGTATGTAGCTTTTCAGCAGAGGGCACGCTTTTCGACAAACTATATATAGCTAAAAATAAATTAACAATGTATGTTGTAGAAGAAAATTTAACAATGTGTACTTAACTATGATCTGAAATCTGAGCCCGTTATAATGAAAAGGTAGTTGATGCAATTAGCACTAGCATGCTGGCTTTAAATCTTGAATCTGTCTTTTTGTTGAAGAACTGTGAATTTATTCCTAGCTCATATTGCTATTTCTTCTTGTGTCCTCTAAAAGCATTAGAAGTTGTTTGCATCTGATTTTACTGGATTGATTGGACATAATTTTTCATGCTTACCTGAATGACACAACAATTTGAGCGAAGGTAGTTTTGGTGTCAAAAAAGTTTCAGATACTGATGTGGTGAATGATCTAACTAGGTAAAAGTATACCTCGGATTTCTACAAACGGAAATTCAACGAACATTGTTTGGCACAAATGTTCTGTAGAGAAAAGTGACAGAGAGGAGTTTCTTCAGCAAAGGGGTTGTGTTATATGGATTACCGGTCTCAGTGGTTCAGGTTTGTTTAACATCCCATAAGCTCATTGCAGCTATCAAATTTCCTCTCTACCACTTTATATTTTTGTGGGTATATTTTTCATATGATGTACTGACCGTTTCTGTATTTTCTGAGGTTTCCTTTTTTTTTGTTTTTTTGTTTAGTATTTTGTACGTGCGTGTGATACTTCAGAATAATGCACTATGTACAAGGAAACGCAATTGCGTGCTATATGACATGAAATATTTGTGATGTACTAAGTCAAATGGTAAATATCCAATGAAGTAAATTGAAGAAGTCTTAGAAACTAGGGGTAATGTCGGATTCAATGGGTTGGGGATTTAGAGATCTGTCTTCCTTTGGAAAAAGACAATGGGAGACCTTTAAATGGATTGTTCCCCATAAATCCATTTAAAGCTAGTGAATAAGTCTGAAGTGCTAATTGACCTTCCATTTTGTTACCAAGAAAAGCATTTCTAGTTTCTCCATCAGCTATTTTGCCAACATATTGTGGGTCTTAATGTCAATTCAAGACTTAAATGTTGCAACCTCATATTTAATTGATTTTAAAGTACTAAATTGGATTTTTTTTAATATTTACTTGTTCTTTTTCTCTTTTGGGGCCATCTGAAACTAGCAGAATTCAGAATGCTTTTTGTAGATCAAAAGATTAGGCTGTCTTTCTTTAGGCATCACATTAGGGGTATTTGAAATGATCTCATTTGCAGTAGTATGTTGATATTTGGCTATAATTCTTTTGGTTATTATATGGTTATTCTGGAAGTCATGCTAACTGCTTTATTGCTACTTGAAATCATAGATCAGCATGACAGCATTCAGCTATAATATACTCCTGCATTTTTGTTTTCCCCGGTTATGCTTAGCTGATTACAATACAACATTAAGAAATGACAGAATCATATGTCTACCAGATTGGGATATTTATCCTACGAGAAGTTTGCTTGACGAACACTGCTTTATCTAAGAAGCCATTCATCAGTAGACCAGGGAATAAGTATCTGAAAACCTGGAGCTGTAGCTAAAATACTGGAAAACAGTGTGTCAAACATGTCAGCATCAAATGGTGCACATGAATGCGATTTTAACCTGGTCTCTTTCAGACTGCTCAGTTGAATTCAGACATTTCTGTGAACAAGCTGGTTTAAAGTTATCATGCGAGTAGACATACTTGGAAGCACATGACCGATTGTTGCAAAACAACTTAATACATGGTCACTTATTTTGTTTTCATTGCTTAATTTCTTTGTTTTTTCTTTTTTATTAGCACCAACCACATTAGCCCCTACCACACCCCACCCCAAACCCCCTTAAAAAAAAAGAACACATCAAGCAGTACTGTTATCCTTATAGCTCTTATTGCCTGGTTTCTTTCTTCAGTCTATGATCTGTTTGAATTGACACTTTATATTTTTCATTTTTAAAAATTAAACCTGATTTCAGGGAAGAGCACTTTGGCATGTGCTCTAAGCCGTGGCTTACATGCTAGAGGAAAACTCACCTACATACTTGATGGTGATAATGTTCGCCATGGTCTGAATCGTGACCTTAGTTTTGGAGCTGAAGATCGAGCAGAAAATATAAGACGGATTGGTTGGTTTCTACCTTTCCCATGTTGTAATCCCATCATGTTGTTCCTTCTGGTATCTAACAATTGCATATGGTTACTTCACAGGGGAAGTGGCTAAGCTTTTGGCAGATGCTGGAGTTATTTGCATTGCCAGTTTGATATCTCCCTACAGAAAGGAGCGAGATGCCTGCCGTGCTTTACTACCCGAAGGGGATTTCATTGAGGTTCGTAATAGGAATGGTACCCAAAGGATTAGCTTCTCAAGTGAGAGCTTGCTTGTTTGGCACATCTAAACAGCTGATTGAGCTGGCTAATTTTTAGGTGTTCATGGATGTTCCTCTACGTGTATGTGAGGCAAGGGACCCTAAGGGATTGTATAAGCTTGCTCGAGCTGGAAAGATAAAAGGTGCTATCTGTTGTATCAGCATCTCCTCTTTTTCTTTTTCTTTTTTTGTGAACTAGGAAAATATATTATATACTAGCTGCTTACAATCTTGCACATATGAATTTGGTTAATTTGAAAAGTAAGATCATGTCAAATAGGTGGTCTGAGACTTGAGTTTGCTTCACTCTTAGCTATTAAGTTAGCTGTTACTCGAATTTATTTGGACCTACTGTAGCAGGCAGAGATCCTCCTCTCCTATGTTGTTTTCAGCTTTGTTGCATCCGCTTCAGTCTTAGTTCTTGAGGATGATCATAATATGGTACTTACGCAATTTTGCAGGTTTTACTGGTATTGATGATCCATATGAGCCACCCCTGAAATCAGAGGTAAGACAAGTCTCTCTTCTTCTTTACATGATATACTATATTGATTGAGGATTGACTGCTAAATTCGGTAATTGCAATATCCAGATAATAAGCATTTCCTGACTTCATGACTTGACCTATATTTTTGAATTTGGGATAAACAAAATAAGCAATTTATACTAAGTTAATGTAATCTTTCAATCACCTCAGCTTTCTTGGAGCAGATTCAATTCCACCATGCTTTAATAAAGATAATAGAACAGATCTCGTGGCTCTTCTCTAAATTCTGTTATTTCTGGTCTTGTATCTCTTCATTGTGCAGATAGTGTTGCGTCAGAACCAAGGGCTATGTGATTCTCCTAATGACTTGGCTGATGTAGTGATCTCATACTTGGACAAAAATGGATACCTGAAAGCATAACTGCTCATGACCTTATGTTCAGACTGAGATTTCGAGAGAGCTGTGTTTAGCTTGTGAATAAGTGGGATCATAATATATGTAGAATGAGTTAATCTGTAAACTAAACTTGCGGACATTATGTTCGATGGACCTAGCACTTCTGTTGTACAAGGTTAGGATCTGATCGCAGAAAGAAGCACTGCATTCATGTAATCATGTGCCTATCGACGTCCCAAACAAAGATAAAAACATTTAAACCCCTCCCCATAAGCCATAAGTTGTGAGGAAAGATTCCGTCCGTCATAGACTCAGAGTTACAAGATGCTTTTACTGCCAAAAAATACCAGTGCTGGTAAGCTAATCTATTTGCATTTGTTGTGCGCTAGGTAAGCAAGTGATTGACAAGTTTCCTCCAAATTGTGTTATGTAATGTAAAAAGACTTGTGATGTCTGGCTTATGGAAGCTTTCAAAATGGTAAACTTTGACAACACATTGGCACAATTATCAAAGTTATATACTCCATTTGTTTTGTTTCTTTTCGTTTTTCATCGAATGTAATATAAAGCCCTCGGACATTCTGTGTTATGTATCAAGTTACAGGTTGAGGCAACCAGAATATACTCCCAAATTATAGACGTAACACTTGAATGAAATGCTATATGAAAATCACAATAAGACAAGTTATTAAGAAATGATAGTTTACGTAGAAACACGAGTAACTGTCAATATACAAATATTTTTAAAGAAGCATCCTCATGATGCACGCAGTCATGCAAAGCGTAAGTAGGTGAAAGTTCTTAGATTCAAAGTGTTATACAGTAGTACAATTTAGAAAGGAAAAATAGGTATTTTGCTCCCTAAACTTGAGTTCTGAAAGTTCTTACACATCTAAACTTTGTGGATGTCTTCTTAATCCCCTGATCTTATTCGAAGTGAACCTATTTTAAAGGCAAGACGGGTTGTTTTGGCCTTTTGGTTTGGTTTTCAAATTAAAAAAATGGGCTCTTGCTAGTTTATTGGTATGGATGGATACTTCATCTGACCAGTCAACAGGAAAGATTAGACAAAACATTAGCAGAATCATAAATAAAAAGAAAAATCAGAACTTAATTTTGGATTTGCAAAGAGAAGTTGCATTCTGGTATTTGGTGAAAACTGAGATGTCACATGTGCTAACAGTTGTGGCTTTGAGCTTCAAGACTTTCAACACAGTGACTTTCCCGTGTAAAGCGGTTGATGAAGTAAAATTCAAGCACCCAGAAATAAAATCTCCAAAGAAATTAGGATTCTTAGAGAAACCATCTGAATTAATTAGCACAGTTGTGTTGACATCATGATCTTTTCTAGCTGGGATGGTGTCTGCTTCAATTGGTGCTTCAGCTGCTGGATCGTCACGATAAGTCACATAAGCTCTGCTGCTCTCATACTTGAAGCTTCCATAATTCCTGTTATGGATAGTGAGAATTAGGCCAATTGTTATGTTGAGGTGAAATGCTGGAAATGGCTCAAATCTAATGGACTCTAATGTGACAGACTGAATTGTGACTTTTGGATCTTTTGGCTTAAGGATTGTGAAATATAGGATAATACCAACGACTAGAAGAATAATTAGGAGAATTGCTGTAATGCCACAACCTATTTTGAGGGCCTTTTTTATCTTTGGGGTGCAGCATCCCATGGTTCAATTTCTTCAGATATGCTGAGAAGAAATAAGGGGGAGGTTTTGAAGGTATTTACACCATGAGTGTTGATGATTGAACATTGAGAAAACACCAGTCGGAGATTATTCCTAGGTGGTTTCGGATTAACCAAGGATTAGGAATTTCAATACTTTCTGTTAAAGTTTTCTGAGATACTTTTGGCTTGTGTCTGATTTGTCATTGAGAAGGAGATGATAACAATAGAAGAAGAGTTGTCTAGTTGAGATTGTACACTAATAATCCACATGTATTATTAACTTCTTGTTTCCATCTATTTGCATTGTACATGGTCTACTTATCAAAGCTTGACGTCGTTACTAATATTCTCATTGCACTCAAACCTTTGATTGATGCTCCTTTTGATTTTTCAGAAACTCAAGTCATTCTTCTATCTAAATCATCAAGAAGACAGCTCAATTAGTTTTGAAAATCTGATGTACTATAAGCAAGCTAGGCATATTATAAAGACCATAGAATCACTGGCCAGCATTTACTATCACGAGCAATCTTCAGCTGCAAATGAATATAGAAACGCTTTGCCTTGATACCAATTGTTCGCCAGTGGCACCCCAAATAACCAGACTTTTTAACTGTTAATCAGAAGAAACCTTTCTTCTTTCCGCAATACTAGAATATTGTCGACGTGTTTTTCTAAGGCTCAGGTAGCCTAACATAAACACAGGCTGTAATGAGCAATAGAAACCTTAAAGAGTAAAAGAATGAAATATGAGTGCTGAATAATGGAAGCCTAGTTCATCTACAGGTCAACGTCGTTGAAGCCTTAACTGCATATCTCTGGCAACAGAAGGGAGCCATCTCTCCCCCCTAATTCCTTTTAGTGCTGCAACTCTTTCTTCCTCTCTTTTAGCAGCAGCTTTAACTGCTGCTTCTCTTGCTTCTAGTCTAGCCAATGATTTCTGGCAAGCATTTTTTGATGCAGCTAAAATATCCATCCCATCAACAGCAACGGACTTGATTTGGTATTTGAACTGTGGCAAAAATAATGGGGCAAGCGAGAAGATAAAATAACAAAGTACTGCAGGTGGAAAGAGAATCCAAAATAAAAGTTTTGACGAACTATGAATCAGAACAAGAAGTAGAAAAGACAAACCTCTTTTGACTTCTCCTCAATTCCCTTCCCAGGATGAATTCTTGGTTTCTTTCTGGGTAGTTGGAGTTTATCTAGCAAAAATAAGGGACATCAATGTTTTAGCTTTAGACTCCAGTCTTACTACTGATATGAGGGATTTACATAATATGCACTCTCTCAATAATATGCAACTATAGTTGCTCTCATATTAATTTGTGAAGGAAGGAGGGCAAGTAACGGTTAAAAGCCATCCCATTCACCTAGTTTCTCCCTCCTGTAAGTCATTGAGGAAAGAATCCATTCTGCAGCGGATTCCGTCCAAGTACAGTTAGTTCTCCACGCCCATCCTTCCCGTGCCCACTTATCAAAAATAAAATCAGAAAAGGGAGAAGTCCAAGTTTATGTCCACACATCTAGCGTTCACCCCACTATATGCCTAATACTTTTGGCCTTATTACGTCAGCTTTATATGCAATTTTCATCAATTCCTTTCAATGACATAATTGACTTTCTCCGTCAAGCAGTGACGGTAAAAAAGAATTAATCCCAAGCATATTAGTGTACTAAGTAGAGTGGAATGCACAAAACTCCTCAAAACCATTTTCTGATGGAATTTAACTGCAGCAACATGTAAGGGTAGTAATTCAGCAGATTATTCCTTTTGTTGGAAAACAAAAATGCGTAAAACTATTATCAATTATTTGAGTAATTGTCAAGCAGGTCCAACCTCCTTTCTTGGTGTTGGTAAAAAAGTTGTTTGCCAGCCACATTGTATATATTTTTGATACCGACTTAGTATTCATTCGCCACAGTATTTTGATTTATTAAGAATAAATAAATAGGTAAACAATATGCCTGTACACTGTAGCACGGCTTTTCGATTATGCATCTAATAAATTTTTATCCTACAAGTGGAAGCAAGTTAACACAACAACCTTAGCCTTTTATTTCTACTAACTATACTAAATACAGTGTCAATGATTCTTTTTTAATCCAGTCAAATTTGGAATTTAAGCATGTTGAAAAGCCAACAAACAAATTTAGCAGCACAGAGATGTAACAACCGCCAAATTACTTGCTTGAGATTTTCTTTTCTTTTACCTGTGTGATCAAATACAATCCCAAGTGGAGCACGCTTGAACAATCGGATTCCGCCTCCATTCGTCAAGGGAGCTTCCTGCGAAGTATGATCATTGTCTCTCACTATTTCTATAGTCTTGTCTAAGATGTCTTCCAAAGTCTTCTGGGCCTGTTAATATTCATTGAATTTCATTCATCAAGCAATGAACGTAGAAGCAAAAATATGTTAGACCAGAAAAGTGGTTGAAGGCCCTTAGGGAAAATTACTATAATGTTGCACCATGAAAGACATGTATTTTCAAAACACCATTAGTTTTAATTTTCATATTAAAAGCTAAAATTGAAGAAAACTACAGTATTTCCCCATTCCACTGTCATTTATTTGTTTTTGCTTTTTTTTCACTCGGAGGTGGTTCCAAAATTTTAAGTCAGGCTTAAGGAGTATCGCTGTACCGCAATAGATATAGTTCTGAATTTTTTTTTATCCAACCTTGTATACTTTTTAAATGAAAGGGACCGCAATTATCAAAAAGAGGGGATATCTAGAATAACATCATTGGAGCATTAGCTGGTTCAGTTAACAAGGGTTGCAATGAATAATCTTCAGGTAAGGAAATGAGAAAGAAAAAGGGCAAAAGTACCTTTATTTGATAATGTTTGAGGTTCTGGGGTCGTTTAGTATCCACTTCATCTCCGTTAGTAGCAGCGGATGAGGAATGAGGTTTGGCGGTAGTTTTGCTAAATGTAGTTGTGGAAGCCACAGAATCTATGGCAGCTCTCCAATCAGCATCTCCGTCCTCTTCACTGCTGCTACTGCTGCTCGTGCTATTGCTCCGATCATCAGCCATCGTTGTTGATTGCTGAGTTATGTTTCAGGGTTTCCGGCGACACCAACGTTGGACGGCGAACTTGTACTGCACCTAAAGCGTAATGTATTGGGGCTGATTTAAGCAGATGTCCCCTTTTTATGGCACTGTTTAGATTTTATCCTATTTTATAAAAGATATAAATATAACTTTGCAAATTACTTCCTTTCGGATAATGTTTGGTTCTACAATTTTTAATTTACTTAAAAAATAATTGTGATCTTGTTATAAATAGAATTCTATTTATGGTGAATGCATGTATTTAGAGAAATTTGAGAGTTTATTATTTGGTGGCTAAGTCATCATCATCCTATAAACAGAGGGTTCTATTCCAATATAAATTATCTCAAAATTCAATAAGAATTTTCTCTCTCTTTCTCTGCAATATTGCTCTACTTCTTTTATTATTTTATAACATGTTATCAGCAAGAGACTCTAACCAATTAAGTAGAAGCTTTGGGATTGAGCACAATGATTGTCAATTGCTCCATGAACTTACTTCATGATTAAAGTTTGGATTTAAGGTAAGTATTTTACTTTATTTTTCTTTTTTAAATTCTTGAAATTCTAGAATTTGATTTTATATGCAAGCAAAGACAACAAAGTTTGATTATAACTCTAATGGAGTTTGTAAGAAATTACCCACCTGAAGTGGTAAAATTTCTAGGTCTTGTCATGATCAAATTCATGTATGATTGTGGGAAAACTATTGAAAATCCGTCCCATTGAATTTGCTTCATTCTCATTTATTTAAGAGAATGTAATAGCAGTATGTGATAAGTCTGAAAGAAGACAAAATTATTTCCGTGAAGGTATTAATAGATGTAGACGTAGCAATAGATGAAATTATAATCGTCATCATTTATGGTAATGAGAACAATAATAAGGATTCTCAAAAGTCTCATTCACTTTGTAAAAATAATATTTGTCATCGATTTAACATGAGATTTTATAAAGCACGTATAGATGATTATGGTCCATTCATGATGTGAATGTGAAAACATCTAATTTATAATAAATATTCATTCTTGGAAGAATATGAACATGTTAGTGGTAATGAATATACCACACTCACCTTTAAAAGGGGGTTTGAGATTATATAAGAAATAATATCATTATTATGGCATGAATGATCAATGATCATGTACCTATTGTACGCCAAAATATTTTGGCAATGTGATTATTAAAGGACAACAATAGTGCAAGAAACACAACTTGCATATTATTTTGACCATGACCATAATGGTATAAATTTCTCTTTAAAAGAGATATTCACCATATGAGTGTTGATGAATATGTGGTACTACAAAATAAATTGAGAACTCTGCAAGAGCCAACTATACTATTTTGGAGAAACGCAATTAATTATCATTAAGGTGTTGTGTTGTAGTACGTCTCAAAGAAACTTATTCAGTTTCCAAAGTATACGCGAAAGCGGTTGATTATATTGAGACTATAAATAAAGAAACGATTTAATATCTTCTATTACTACAACTTATAATATGGTAATATGTATGTGCAAATCTACTCGCTTTATTCTCCATTTGTACTACATAAATAAAAGAATACCACATGAAGTAAATATTTATTGATATAAAAACCCATATCATAATAAACTTGGAGTTTATTCATAATTGCAAACATCATGGTGTAAACCTAAAGTTTATCAATATTGATAATTATCTATTTGGCATAATTGGTTTAGCCATATCAATTTAAGTATGATGTGCAAAAGTAATAGAGATTTCACAAGGGTAAATATTAAAGAACTAGAAAGTTCTTTACGAATTCGCTTATATTGCTTGTTCTCATTAATTAATAGATCAATAAAAATTGGGATTGAATCCCATGAATGCTGAAAATATCAAATATGAATATGGGCTCATTCACCTGCCGTGTATACGACATAAGATGCATCTATGAGATGGTTGGGTGTGCGATTATTATTAACCCTCAACATGGTATTTGCGAGGTAACTTGCTCAATAATTTAATTTAGAGCATATTTCTGATTTTTTATTCAAGAAGTTCATCTTGATAAGTTGGTCTACATCACAGCTGATTTAGCAAAATAATTTATTGAGTGCCTCCACTTAATAGCTAAACAATTGCTTATGAGAATAAAGTTTTGTATATTAGTTTGATATACGTTATATACGAAAGTATATTATGTGCTCCCCTCACAAGTGGTTCAAGGTCATGAACCAAATAATTCTATCTTATTATCATTGATGCGCGGTGCGTATTTTGATTAACACCATAACGCACAAAGATGGATTCTCAAAGTTGAGGAAACAAGTTAGTTTTCTAACATGAGGGGGAGACATGATAAATAGTTGAGAAAACGTTACGTGGAATGAATTATCATTTGTACATCCAGATCCTCGATTAAAATAATATGAGCTTGAAGTTCATAAAATGATAATTCATTTGTAATATATTGCAAAGCATGTCAGACGCATTTGCTGACCCAAATAAAGTAACTATGTTCTCACTGCAAATGCTCATATTATAATAAGTCCTAGAAGGACAAAGTTTATGGTACGCTCAAAGCGTATAGACAGATCAGTTTCAACTAAATTTTTTGATAAAGAAAATGAGCAAATGATCAAAATGATCATAATAAAGGAGGCAAGTGATCTAGAAGATCACATGACATAACACTTCATAAAATCTCATGAGAGATTCAGGTACCTGAATATATGAATGAAGATATCTCTATGTTATGTCCATATGAAAATAATGAGCTTGGAATCAATATAAAATGTTTGTTGACAACACTGATTGTAGCGCTAAATATATGTAAGGATCTTAAGTCCAGAGAAACAATTCAAGTAGAATTGGTTTCATATGAAAGACATGCAATTTTGAATACATAGTTCAAATACTTGTAAGTATAAAGTCAATGATCTGTGCAATCAGTTTTTAATATCTTATATGTCTAGCATGACATGAAAATTGTATATGCATCTAAAGTCTATTATATGGCTTATATGACACTCCCTGAAGGATTTAAATTTCTTGGAGCATATACAATTCTCGATCTTGAAATACCACATCCTCATTGCAAATTTGTGCACAAATGTATCTTATTATAAATATAAGCATGATAATGTGATAGCGAAAATACCTCTATGGAGATATTGAAGCCATTCCACGACATTATATGAAGACATTACATCTCTATCAAGAATGATGATTTCAAGGTGCAATATATTCATTCAAGTTAATATGGCTAATTTCTTTATCAAATCTCTACCAAAGATCTTTTGAAGATGGCGCATAAGATTGGAATGCAAATGATTAAGGATTTGAATTGATGCTCTCATTAGGGGGAGTTGATACGCGTTGCACTCTTGTTCCCATACAAGGTTTTGTCCCACTGGATTTTCCTTGCAAGATTTTTAACGAGGCAACCAAAAGACGTATTGTTATATATGTGTACTATTTTTCCTTTTTCTAGAATTTTTTTCCCATTGGGTTTTATTTTAGTTAAGGTTTGAGCGAGTCACATTGTCTGTTGAATAGACATTCAAGGAGGAGTGTTATAAATAAAATTTTATTTATGGTGAATGTCTATATTTAGAGAGATTCTAGGGTTTATTACTTGGTGGCTAAGTCACCATCTCCCTTTGCTCTCGTTGTTAATACATTCAGAAGAACATAGGAAAGCTCTGATGAAGATATTGAACGAGGCTCATTGTGACGACCCAAAGGGTCATCACTTGTTTTATTAATCATTCCGAGCTTTTGAGGTCTTGAAAACCTCAATTATAGTTGCCTCGATTTGCGTGCACAGTCCGGGCACAAAGCTGGAAAATATTTATGTTGAAATATGTGAAATATGTGAAAAAGTTGAAGAATTTTGACATTAATATTGATATGGTTGACTTTGGTCAATATTTTTGGTAAACGGACCCGGATCCGAGATTTGACTACTTCAGAAAATCCGTAGAAAAATATGGAACTTGGGCGTATGCCCGGAATTGAAATCCGAGGTCTAGAACCCGGTAAAAGAATTTTTCTGTTAAATTGTTTTCTGAAAATGTTTAAGGAAAATGAAACTGAATTTTGATTAAAAAGTAATGGTATCGGGCTCGTATTTTGGTTCCGACGCCCGGTACAGGTCATATATATTGGTTAAGCGCTTTTTGGAAAGTTTGGTTGAAAACGGACGTCGTTTGACGTGTTTCGGCCTTAAATTGGAAATTTTGAAAGTTATGAAAATTTGAAAGGATTCTTGAGTTTTAAGGCTCAATTCATGGATTTTGATGTTATTTTAGCTATTGGATCGCGCAGGCAAGTTCGTATGATGTTTTTAAGTTAGTGTGCATATTTGGTTTGGAGTCCCGAGGGCTCGGGAGTGTTTCGGAGGTGGTTCGGGGTGTTTTTGGATTTGAAAATACAGCAGAAATTCTGCTGTTTCTGCAGAGGGATTTTGTTCTACGCGATCGCGGCCTCATCCACGCGATCGCACAGCATTGGCCAGTTCTTCTACGCGATCGCAGCATCCCTCACGCGATCGCGTAGCTTCCAGTTCTTCCCCCATGCGATCGCAGTCATGTTCACGCGATCGCATAGGCCAAATAGGCTGCCCGGTGAATTTCCTCTACGCGATCGCAGCATCCCTCACGCGATCGCGTAGCTTCCAGTCCTTTCTCTACGCGATCGCAACCATTTGCACGCGATCGCATAAGAGGCCGGTCTTTCCTCTACGCGATCGCAGCCCAATTCACGCGATCGCGTAGGGTAATTTCGCCCAGTGAATTCTTCAGCTCAAAAACAGAACACTTGCGGGATTTTATCCCATTTTCACAAACCTCTCTCTTCTCCACAGCTTCTTGGGCGATTTTTGAGCAATCCTTCTTCATACTTCTTGGGTAAGTGATTCTTGACTCGTTTTGTTTGTTTCACATCAATATTATTTGAATTCCTAGGCCTAAATATGTGTAAATTGGTAGAAAAATTAGAGAAATGGGTATAGTTAGGGTTTTCAAAGGATTTGCGATCTAGACCTCGTTTTGGTGTCAAACTTAAGAACAAATTGTATATTTGAACTCATGGAAGATTGGGTGAACTTATTTTGGTTCGAAACTTGAGTTTCGATTAAGTGGGCCCGGGGTCGATTTTTACTATTCCGGGCAGAATGTTGTAAAAATTATATTTAACAATATGAACTAGTTTGTTAAGTAGAATTGATGATATGAAATCAATTGTGTATAGATACGGTTGGATTGAAGTCAAATTCGAAAGGAAAAGGCATTGCTACGGATTGAATCGTTCGTGAATTTTCGAGGTAAGTGTTTGTTCTATCCTAGTTTGTAGGAATATGAATTTAGTTATGAATAGATTGTTGAATAAGAGTTATTGGTGTTATACCGGTAATAAAGGTAAATTGTTGAAATTATTATAAATTATTGGTTTAAAACCGGTAATTATAAATATTGTTGATATAGAGATTATTGGCTAAATGTCGGTAATATATATATTTTATGAATTGGGATCGTGTGGCGCGCCGACCACTTATATATATTTATGTATTTGGGATCGTGTGGTACGCCGACCACAAAGTGACTTAAATCTTGGCATTGGCCATAGTTGCGGTAGCCTATTGATATATTTGGGAGCGGGTGGTACGCCTACCACACAAGATATAATTATTGATATATTTGGGAGCGGGTGGTACGCCTACCACAAGATATAATTATTGATATATTTGGGAGCGGGTGGTACGCCTACCACAAGATATAATTACTGTGATAGTTGGGAGCGGGTGGTACGCCTACCACGAGATATGAAATGAGAGAGGAATTGAGACATGAAAGTAAGATTTATTATGTTGATTAGATTATTCTGGATATCGTGAGTTATTGACTGTTATTTCAGAGCAGAGTATTTCCTTATAAATGTATTGTATATATATGTCTATATTGCAACTGTACAGGTTTAGGTGGGTGACTGGCCTTAGCCTTGTCACTAGTTCGTTGGGATAGGCCAGGCACTTACCAGCACATGGGGTCGGTTGTGCTGATACTACACTCTGCGCTCTTTTTGCGCTGATACAGGTTACGGACAGCAGCAGCGGCAGTAGCGACTTGTGGATTTTTCGACTACGAGGTAGCCTTGCAGGCGTCCGCAGGACCCGTTGTCTCTTCTATCTATGTTTTTCATTATATTATCTCATATAAGCGAGATAAACAGCTTGTATTTTCTTTCAGACAATTATGTGTATTATTCTTAGAAGTTCGTGAGTATTGTGACACCAATCTTGGGTAGTGTATCATGGTTGGGTTTTCTTTATCATATTTGACTAAGTCTTCCGCTAATTTTGATTATTCCGCTGTAATGTATATGTTTTAAATAAGAAATTGGTAATTAATGGAGATGTAATTAATATTTGGCTTGCCTAAATTCCATTTAGTAGGCGCCATCATGACCTCGATGGTGGGAAATCCGGGTCGTGACAAGTTGGTATCAAAGCACTAGGTTGCACATGTCTCACAACTCACGAACAACATTAGTAGAGTCTGAAGGATCGGTACGGAGACGTCTGTATTTATCCTCCGGAGGCTACGGAGTTAGGAAAATATTCCCTTTATTCTTTCCAGTCGTGCGACTTGATCTTTTAAAATTTTAATTGAACTTATACTCTGTTCTTCCGCAGATGGTAAGGACACATGCATCCTCATCTACTGACCAGCAGCCCGAGGTCCCGGCAGCGGCAGCCCCTGCTAGGGGTAGAGGCCGAGGTCGAGGTCGTCCTAGAGGACAAGGTAGGGGCAGAGCTCAGCCCCGAGCAGCAGCACGAGTGGCAGAACCTCAGGTTCATATCGAGGAGGAAGTTCCAGCCCCAGCAACTCCAGTAGGCCCAGCTCAGGTCCCAGGAGGAGCTGTGTTTTCACCGGATCTACAGGATGCTTTGGTCCGTATAGCAGGTTTTATGGATCATATCACCAGAGCAGGTTTATTACCGGTAGCACCAGCCACTTCTCAGGCTGGAGGAGGTAATCAGACTCCTGCTACGCGCACTCCGGAGCCAGTAATTCCCCAGGCTCAGGTTCCTGTGATTCAGCCAGTTGAGGCAGCTCGGCCTATTATTGTGACTCCGTCTAATGATGGTGCAGCCATGTCCACTAACGCGTTATGGAGATTGGACAGGTTTACCAAGCTGTTCACTACCACATTCAGTGGCACTCTTTCAGAGGATCCACGGGATTTCCTATACAGTTGCCACGAAGTTCTCCGTACTATGGGTATTGTGGAGACTAATGGTGTGGATTTTGCTACTTTTCGGTTATCTGGTTCCGCCAAGACTTGGTGGAGAGATTATTGTCTAACCGGGCCAGCGGGATCGTCATCTTTGACTTGGGAGCAGTTTGCAGAATTATTCTTGGAGAAGTTCCTTCCAGCAACTCAGCGGGAGGTTATGCGCAGACAATTTGAGCGTTTTCACCAGGGTTCTATGTCTGTCACTCAGTACAAGACTAGTTTCGTGAACCTGGCTCGTCATGCTATTATCATACTTCCCACAGAGCGGGAGAGAGTGAGGAGGTTTATTGATGGCTTGAATCAGCCAATTCGGCTACAGATGGCTATGGGAGCAGGAACTGAAATCACTTTTCAGGAGGCGGCTAATGCAGCCCGCCGGATCGAGATGGCTCTGTCACAGGGAGCGAGACATGGATCAGATAAGAGATCTCGTAATTCGGGTAGATTCAGTGGTACCTCGTCCGGAGATAGAGATTTTTATGATAGAGGCCATCCTCCTAGGCCTTATCAGTCAGCTCTTCAGGTTTCTCATGATGCTTCAGGTGATCGTAATTCTCGATCACGCTACTCTGATTAGCAGCCTATCAAGGCACCACCACTTCGCTATTTTCAGCAGCCGAGGGCTTGTTTTACGTGCGGTGATCTTAGGCACATTGCAAAGTATTGCCCTCGAGCTTCTGACATATCTCACCAGCAGGGTTCTCGTGCCATGATTCAGGCCCCAGTTCCCTCACAGCCTGCCCAGCCGGCTAGAGGCGGAGGTAGAGGACATAGAGGTGGAGGTAGAGGTCATAGAGGTGGAGCTCGGACCGATAGAGGTAGAGACCAGCCAGCAGCTGATCGTCCTAGAGATACTGCTCAGGGTGGTGGGGCACATCCCCGATGTTATGCACTTCCTGCCAGACTAGAGGCTGAGTGTTAGATGCAGTCATTACGAGTATTATTTTGGTTTGTGATAGAAAGGCATCAGCATTATTTGACCCTGGATCTACATATTCGTATGTGTCTTCCTATTTTGCACCATACTTGATTCAGCCCAGTGATCCACTGAGTGTTCCTGTTCATGTGTCTACACCAGTAGGCGATTCTATTGTGGTTGATCGAGTTTATCGGTCATGTATTATAGTAATTGAGGGTCTCGAGACCCGTGCTGGTTTATTACTCCTAAATATGGTGGACTTCGATATTATACTAGGCATGGACTGGCTATCTCCGTATCATGCTATTTTAGATTGCCATGCCAAGGCTGTGACTTTAGCCCTGCCGAATTCGCCTCGTATAGAGTGGAAAGGAATTTCAGGTCATACTAGCCGTAATGTTATTTCTTATGTTAAAGCTCGGCGTATGGTTGGAAAGGGATGCTTGGCTTATTTGGCCTATGTCCGTGATTCTAGTGCTGAGGTTCCTTCTATTGACTCTGTGCCTGTGGTTCGCGAATTTCCTGAAGTATTTCCTTCAGACTTACCAGGTATGCCGCCCGATAGGGACATTGATTTTTGCATTGACTTGGCTCCAGGCACTCAGCCCATTTCCATTCCCCCATACCGTATGGCTCCGCCAGAATTAAAAGAATTGAAGGAACAATTGCAGGATTTACTTGAAAAGGGTTTCATTAGGCCTAGTGTTTTGCCGTGGGGTGCACTGTATTATTTGTAAAGAAGAAAGATGGTTCGATGAGAATGTGCATTGACTATCGACAGTTAAACAAGGTGACTATAAAAAATAAATATCCACTTCCGCGAATTGATGATTTATTTGACCAGCTTCAGGGTGCCAAGGTATTTTCAAAGATAGATTTGAGATCTGGCTATCATCAGCTGAAGATTAGGGCATCTGATGTCACTAAGACAGCGTTCCGCACTCGGTATGGACATTATGAATTTCTGGTCATGTCTTTTGGGTTGACAAATGCTCCAGCAGCTTTTATGGAATTAATGAATCGGGTGTTCGGCCTTATTTAGACTTGTTTGTAATAGTCTTCATTGATGACATATTAATATATTTCCGCAGTCAGGAGGAGCATGCGCAACATCTCAGAGTGGCCTTGCAGACTCTAAGAGATAGCCAGCTATATGCAAAATTTTCAAAGTGTGAATTTTGGCTAAGTTCAGTTGCATTCCTGGGTCATATTGTGACGGCAGCAGGTATTCAGGTTGATCCGAAGAAAATTGAGGCAGTCAAGAGCTGGCCTAGACCGACATCAGCCACGGATATTCGGAGTTTCTTGGGGTTAGCGGGCTATTATCGCCGATTCGTAGAAGGATTTTCGTCTATTGCAACCCCACTGACCAGATTGACCCAGAAGGGTGTTCAATTTGAATGGTCCGATGAATGTGAGGCGAGCTTTCAAAAGCTCGAGACAACCTTGACCACAGCACCGGTATTGGTTTTACCCACAGGTACGGGACCTTATACTGTTTATTGTGATGCTTCCCGTATTGGGCTTGGTGCGGTGTTAATGCAGGATGGCAAGGTTATTGCCTATGCTTCGAGGCAGTTGAAGATTCATGAGAAGAACTATCCAGTGCATGATCTAGAATTGGCGGCGATTATTCACGCATTGAAGATCCGGAGGCATTATTTGTATGGTGTAGCATGTGAAGTATACACCGATCATAAGAGTCTTCAGTATTTGTTTAAGCAGAAAGAGTTGAATATGAGGCAGAGAAGGTGGCTATAGTTGCTAAAAGACTATGATGTTACTATTTTATATCACCCGAGTAAGGCCAATGTGGTGGCCGATGCATTGAGTAGAAAGTCTGCCAGCATGGGTAGTCTTACATATATTCCGGTGAGTCAGAGACCATTAGCTCTAGATGTCCAAGCATTAGCCAACCGGTTCGTGAGATTGGACATTTCTGAGCCTAGCAGGGTGTTAGTCTGCACGGTCGCTCGTTCTTCCTTATTTGAGCGTATCCGTGAGAGGCAATTTGATGATCCTCATTTGCGTGAGTTGAGAGATACGGTACAGCGGGGAGGTGCCACACAGGTAAATCTAGATGATGATGGGGTATTGAAATTGCAGGGTCGAGTTTGTGTGCCCAATGTCGAAGGGATTCGAGAGTTAATCTTAGCGGAGGCCCACAGTTCGCGGTATTCTATTCACCCGGGCGCCGCAAAGATGTACCAGGACTTACGGCAGCACTATTGGTGGCGCAGAATGAAGAAAGATATCGTTGCGTATGTCGCTCGGTGTCTAAATTGTCAGCAGGTGAAATATGAGCACCAGAGACCTGGTGGTGTATTCGAGAGGATTGAAATTCCCGAGTGGAAATGGGAGCGGATCACTATGGATTTCGTTACTGGACTTCCTTTGACTAGAAGGAAATTTGATGCTATTTGGGTCATTGTTGATAGGTTGACCAAGTCGGCACACTTTATTCCAGAGTATCTGTCTCTACTCGTCGGAGAGGTTAGCGGAGGTTTACATTAGGGAGATTGTTCGTCTCCGTGGAGTGCCAGTATCTATTATCTCCGATCGGGGTACGCGGTTTACCTCGCGGTTACGGAGAGCGGTCCGGCGGAGTTAGGCACCCGAGGTTCGGTTGAGTACGACATTTCATCCTCGGACGGATGGCCGGTCCGAGAGGACTATTCGGATTCTAGAAGACATGCTTCGAGCCCTGTGTTATTGATTTCGGAGGCTCGTGGGATCGGTTTCTACCATTAGCAGAGTCGCCTACAATAACAGTTACCAATCTAGCATCCGGATGGCTCCGTATGAGGCGTTGTATGGTAGGCGATGTCGATCACCGGTTGGATGGTTTGAACCGGGAGAGGCTCGGTTGTTAGGTACAGACTTAGTTCAGGAGGCCTTGGATAAGGTCAACACTATTCAGGAGAGATTACGTTCAGCTCAGTCCAGGCAGAAGACTTATGCGGATCGTAAGGTTCGAGATGTATATTTCATGGTTGGCGAACGAGTATTGCTCCGAGTGTCGCCTATGAAGGGTGTGATGAGGTTCGGGAAGAAGGGCAAGCTCGGCCCTAGGTATATTGGTCCATTTGAGATTCTAGACAGAGTGGGAGGGGTGGCTTACAGATTAGCTTTGCCGCCTAGCTTATCAGCCGTGTGTCACACCTCCCTTTTTACTACCCCACAACTCACTTAAATGCGTATAAATACACTTGTAGGGTATACCCCGACGCTCAATTACCCGAAACGGATAAAATAACGTAAGGGAAGGAGTTTTTCCAATTAAAGGACAATCGGTTCGGGATTTTATTAGAGATTAATCGAGTCGCCACTTGGGAATGACAATGGTGTCCCAAGTCACCGGTTAATCCCGAATCCGAGGAATTTTGACTCTTATAAATGTTTGCGAAGCAGAGATCCGGATAAGGAACTCTGTTAACCCGGGAGAAGGTGTTAGGCACTCCCGGATTCCGTGGTTTTAGCACGGTCGCTCCACTGCAATTTTTGTTTCTATCTGATTTCTTTATATATTTTAACTATGTGCATTTAATGTTCCACTTTTTAATTTTAGAAGAATTACGACGTCACGAAAACACATTTCAAGTCACACCGCAACCAGTACGCCTGTGACTTTAATGTATTTTAGTTTCGCCGAGAGTAAGATTTGGGTCACATAAATGCGCACCCGTAATTAGGAAGGTATTATTATTAACTAACGCGCCTCAAGTAATTTCGCATTTTGTACTTTGCGAGGGCCATGAAATTTGCTAAATGGCACGCCTCGAGTCTAAGGATTAAATTAAAATTAATATATATATAAAAAAAAAACCGGATGCCACGCAATTCCTTTATGGTACATAAATAGAAGAAATATCTTTTCTCTTGGATCTGCTCAAGAGTCACAAAGCAGAATATAACACACAACTGCCTGAGCCCAACGAATTAAAGCAACCTGGCGTTACTTATTCAACTGTCTAATTTACTACCTAAACAATCTAAGAAATTATAAATGACTCATCAACTGAAAGTAACAATTATTCTAATCATCGAATTAATCTCATGGAATATGATTGACAGGAGATGGCTTTCTTTGTTAGCTAGATAACTTATTTTCAAGCGGATGGTAATTACACTTATTATGACCGATACATTGGTCATAGAACAAATCTTTAGATTTCCAAATATCTAATTCTTTTGAGTGATTAGCTGAATTATCAAACAAGTATTTCCAACACAATACAATATTTTTCGCACGAATTGTAAAACTCTAACTAGCTGAACATGTATTATTAACTATTACACAATAACATTGATTACCAAACAAATTAAAGCTAAATCATCAAAAAAGCCTCATGTTATCTCTTTATATATCAGATCTGCATTTCGTACATCAATGGGAGCTTGAAAATACTTGGAGATCACAATAAAGAATGAAGAAGTCAGTTTCAGCAACAAACAAATATCCGCAGCAGAGGAGATTCAACAGTGAGAAAAATCCAGGAATAGATCTTGGCAATACAAACCAGCTATGACCCACAGTTACTCAATTAAGACCAAAAAACCATTTGAAATCAAACCAATGGGCCTTTGAAACCGCAACAACCAAAATCTGATGTAATAAAATGTAGACTAATCACTAAAAGTAAAAATTCATCTACAACTTCGATGGAACAGTAACTTTTATTGGATTTTTTTTTTGAGAGTTTTTCTATTGTTTTTGAATTTTTGAAGATAATTTGAATGATCAAAAGAAGAAAATTGAATCTGAAATATTTAATTTCAGATCCGAAAATAGAATAGATATTTTTGGATTTTTCTAGGGTTCCTATGGTTTAAAACACTCTAAAAGAAACTTTCCCAATCAGATTGAAAAAGAACCCCCCTTATTCAAGCTAAAATCACCTATTTATAGCATAAAAGAAGAATCTGAATTTTTATTAAAAAACCCTTCAAATCTTGACTTGTTGCACAAGTTAGTGCAATTATCTTATTGAAATCTACACTAAAACCCCTTCTAGAATACTCTACCATGTTCTATTTCCCTTGGAATTCCTATTATGCCCTCATTTCCTTTTATTATTCACTAAGATACCTTTTGTTATGACCAAATTACCCTAAAAGCTCTATATTTATAACAACTATGCCAATTCCTATCCCCATTGTACCCTTTCTTCTTTTAAGCTTATTACCACTATACCAATTCCTATCCCCCATTTACCCCTACTTCTTAAAGCTTATCATATTCCTAATTTCTGTATTTTACTCCTATTTTAACCTATTTTCAGAATTGTATTTATCAAATAGCCACAATTTAGTGACTATTGATCAACTAACCAATTGGTCTCTTTGACTACTTTAAATTCAGAATTAATTCGCTAATTGAAAACACATTTCTCTTATAGCCAACCCTAAGCAATCTTACAAATATAGCCACTTTTGATCTATTACTCAATTAACAAGACTCGGGAAACAATTTGATAGATGGTGAGTCTTATTAATCGAATAACTAATCGCCTTTGAATCTATTAAGTAAAACACCTTAGGTTGCTAAGAATCAAGTGATTTCAACTATCGACCTATCTTGAATATAAACTAATCTAGAGTCGAATTCGCTAATCAAACTAAAATCACTAACTCTTCAGCTATAACCAATACATCCTAATTGCCGATTAATAACAGATTCACTGAATCGGATAACTAATTACTAACAGCATATACCAAATCAGTCATTAATCAACAAGATTTTCCAAAACATGATCAAATAGCTTCACTAATCCTCGAAACAACATGT
The DNA here is from genome assembly GCA_032618575.1 of Nicotiana noctiflora. Taxonomy (NCBI): domain Eukaryota; kingdom Viridiplantae; phylum Streptophyta; class Magnoliopsida; order Solanales; family Solanaceae; genus Nicotiana; species Nicotiana noctiflora. The sequence goes on from JASVEL010003631.1 coordinate 32,759, forward strand.
ATTCACAACAGATTCACAATTATCAATTAACGAATTCAATAATTAACAAGTAATTCCCAAAACCTAAAAACAGAATCTAATATTTTAGTCAGCGAACTAAAAAATCTAAAAATCCAGCAATTCCTAAAACTAACTAATGAAAATCAGAAACTATTCAATCGATACTAATGAAAATCAAAATAGACAGAAATTCGAATCAACAAGAAATATAGAATCAAAAATCAGGAATTATCAATTAAAGAAGAAACGGACAACTACAATAAGAAAAACAAGAAATAGATGCATATTAACAAACTGAAATTAGCAGATTCTTATCTATCGAAATGAAAACACTAACGAGGAGAAGCATATTTAACAAAAGAAATAGAATTAATTAAAAAGAGAACTTAGCTTTGATTTTTTTCTGTTTTATTTTTCTTTATTTTTTCGGTTTTTCTAATTTTCTTCATTTTTCTTTCTTTCTTCTGCTTTCTTCAATCGTTTCCTTAATGTTCTTGAATGATTTCTTGATTCCTTCTCAAACGCACCCTTTTCTTGAAGTTTCCGCGGCTTGTTGACTTGTTTCTTGTGTCACGGCAGCCTTTGACACTTGATTTTCTTGTCACAATGTAGAGGGGTGTTCAAAGGAGGGTAGGGATTGATTTGGGGTGGTTTTTTAAGGCGGCGGCGCCATGGTGGTGGGGTGGCGGCGCGGGAAGTTTGAGGTGTTTGGATGGTGTTTGAAGGAAATGGGTAGAGGTAATGTGACGAGGAGAGGAAGGGGATCGTTTTGGCGTTGGTTTCAGTCGGAAATAAGGCCGGCCGCCGCCGTGGGAGGCGGAACCCTAGCGGCGGCTGAGAGATGAAGAAGATGATGAACGGGTGTTTAGAGAGAGGGAGATGAGTTAAAGTGATTTAAGGTTTTTTTTGTTATGTTAAGGTTTTTGTCTTTGTATATTGTAATAATGAATCACAGCCACTGGATCAAAGTCTACGGACGGTTGGGATTAAAGGCAGGGGGGAACTGGGTATGGGGCTTGGGTAAGGGGGTTGGGCTGTTGGCCGGTTGGGCTGGGATTTCTTTTGGGCTGGGATTTCGGTTGGGCCTGTGTGTTTGGGTGTTATTTGGCCCAAGACTTGCCTTTCTTTTTTCCCCTCTATAATAACTTGTATTGTATTTTTCCTCCCCCTCTTTTTTTGTATTTTATTTTCTTTGTATTTATTTGGAACTAATTAAGACTAACTAATTACTTCTTTTTGGCAATTTTCAATTTAAAAAACTAACTAATTTTTTTTTTTTTTGATTTTTTCTTTAATTTGTTAAAAAATGAATTAACTTCCTAAGAATGCAAATTTTTTTGTATTTTCATTTATCACACACAAATAACATGCGAACAACTAACACAAAATTCACACAAAAATTTTAAAAATAAAGAAAAATCATTTATTTTGAATTTTATAGGAATAACTCATGTGTAGGGTAAAAATCACGTGCTCACAGTTGCCCCTCTTTGCTCGGGGACACGAAGAGTTTTCCGTGCAAAGATAAGTGAGCAACTATGAACGATTTTTACCCGTTCGAGTATTCCATTGTGAAGCATTTTGAAAAGCTTTGACCGCACCCTGCTTCAGAGGTTGCCTACATATCCTGGGCTAAACAGGAATCAGGTCAGTGTAGTTCGGGAAGGTCTGGTAGCTGGGACTACCAAGGACTGTGATCTCACTGTTGTTGCTGTTGTTACTGCTGTCATTGCTGACTGACTCCTTATTACACCAGGGTAAAGATAAAAGGAGCTAGCCTAAGCTACAGCCTATGAATTACAAAAATCCTATCTATGTCTTCCAACTTGTCTTTTTGTATTTTCTTGATCTTGTGTCTTGTATTCCTTGCAACGGCATTCTTGTTATTGCCTTCAACTTGTATCTTCGCTCCAATGGCATTCTTGTTATTGCCTTGAACTTGTTCAACTTTTCATCGGCACTCTTGTTATTGCCTTGACTTGTTCAACCTCTTCAATATGAAATATTTCGTCCATTCTCCGGGTGGACCCCTGCTTGTGACTAAATAAACAACCAAAGAAAGATTTTTCTGCCCCAGTATGGTGACTGGGCACATCATGTTATTGAATGTCCGAATTTTTCGTTCATTTTTTTTTCATTTTTTTTTTCATATATTTTTTTTCTTTTTTCTTTTCCTTTTCCCCCTTTTTTTTAAAATGCAGATATGTATGAAATGCGATGCAGAAAAATATTCCCGTATTTGAAGGTGGACACCAGAAATTAAACGTGCAATGCGAATGCAGAAAAGTATTCCCGTATTTGAAGGTGGGCACCTAACGTAAATTAAACGTGCAATGCAAAATGCAGAAAAGTATTCCCGTATTAGATGGTGGGCACCTAACAGAAATTAAACGTGCAATGCGAATGCAGAAAATATTCCCGTATTAGAAGGTGGGCACCTAACTGAAATTAAACGTACAATGCAAATGCAAAAAAGTATTCCCGTATTAGAAGGTGGGCACCTAACCGAAATTAAACGTGCAATGCAAATGCAGAAAAGTATTCCCGTATTAGAAGGTGGGCACCTAACCGAAATTAAATGTGCAATGCAAATGCAGAAAAGTATTCCCGTATTAGAAGGTGGGCACCTAACTGAAATTAAACGTGCAATACCATTCTTCGGGCGGGCACCCCGACTTCAACAACAATTTCGAAAATAAATCGCCATTCCATTCTCCAGGCGGGCACCCTGACTTCAACAAAAACTTAAAAAAAATAAATTGCCATACCATTCTTCGGGCGGGCACCCCGACTTCAACAACAATTTAAAACTTCAACTAAAACTTAAAGTAAAATGCCATTCCATTTTCCAGGCGGGCACCCCGACTTCAACAACAAACTTTAAAAATAAATTGCCATACCATTCTTCGGGCGGGCACCCCGACTTCAACAACAAACTTTAAAAATAAATTGTCATACCATTCTTCGGGCGGGCACCCCGATTTCAAAAACAATTTAAAACTTCAACTATGATTTAAAACATCAATTAGAACTTAAAGTAAAATGCCATTCCATTCTTCGGGCGGGCACCCCGACTTCAACAACAATTTAAAACTTCAACTAAAACTTAAAGTAAAATGCCATTCCATTTTCCAGGCGGGCACCCCGACTTCAACAACAATTTAAAACTTCAACTAAAACTTAAAGTAAAATGCCATTCCATTTTCCAGGCGGGCACCCCGACTTCAACAACAAACTTTAAAAATAAATTGCCATACCATTCTTCGGGCGGGCACCCCGATTTCAACAACAATTTCGAAAATAAATCGCCATTCCATTCTTCAGGCGGGCACCCTGACTTTCACAACAATTTAAAACTTCCTCTTTTTGGTATTTTCCTTTACCAATTGTCTCTCATCCGTGAATTTCTCCACTTATCGTCAAACTTTCCTCTTTTTTGGGTGTTTTCTATTTTTCCACATTGGTCACATTCGCTTTAAAGTGAATAATGACATTTTGTTCCTGCATGAATCATGAAACAAAATTTATTAGATATAAACTGCTGGCAACTGGCATCTGTCGTCCCTGCCTCTTATTGCTTTCCTCTTTTTTGCTTTTTCTCCTGCTGTGTGAATTTTTAGCTGCCTATCTCTCGCGAACTCTTTTTTTGTATTTTCTCACTTTTTCCATTTTTGTTTTGTTTTCTTTTCCTTTGGCCATGTTTGCCAAGCTTCCTTATTTCCTTCCCAACTCTTCCTTTCCGATCCAGTGTTGTTTCAACTTTCATTATCAGGAGCTGGTTGTTAGAACTTATCTGGGTATTTGCTGGCTGATTCCGCTGACCATGCCATGTATTTAAACTCTGACCCAGTTCGTTCCAATCATTATTCCGTCTCCAAATTGTTTTCAACCCAAACCGATACTATTTTTTGTTGCTTTTCTCTTTTCTGGTAGTCTTCACGATCGCCCTACGGTGCCTCGAAAGGTTTTCACCAATAAGACTCTCTCATTTATTCTCTCAACCTCACAATCGTCTCACGGTGCCGATTAAGGTTTTCACTGATGAGACTCTCTCATTTTATTTCTCTCAAACTCACAGTCGCGTCACAGTGCCGGTTAAGATTTTCACCGATGAGACTCTCTCATTTTTTTTTCATTGTTTCTCATTTTTACCTTTTGTATTTTGTTTTCTTACCACAGGTGTTGTCCGATGTTTCGCTCCTCCTTCATTGCATTCGTTATCATTTCGGAATTGATCAGAAGGTCTTTCTTTGGACTGTAATGTGGCTTTTGGACGGGTTAAGAAAGAAAAGTATAAAGGCTCAAAATTTCACGAGGGTTCAAAAATATTTACAACTCTCGGAATTATTAAACATAACTTCTGCCCCAGTTTCAATATGTGGGGAATTTTTGGATTTTTTTCTTTATTGTGACTGAACCTCGGAGAGGCTGCCTACGTACCCTTTCGGGATCAAGTCAGACGTAGTTCATCCAACTTCATTAGTTAGATGGATTTCTTTTTGACTTTTTCCCGATTTCTTTGTCTTTTTCTTTTTTTTCTTTTTTTTCATTTTTTTTTTCATTTTTCCCATCATTTTTTTTTTTTCATTTTTTTTTTATTTTGTCAATTTCGATCTTATTGCGCTAGAGCGATTCCGAGAGAGGGATATGAAAGAATATATTCATTGAGGCTCAAAGGGGTTATCAATGGATAAAGTGTTTGGATAGAGAATAAAACGCCTTTGTCATTTCAATTCCAAAATCACAACAAAATACAAAACACATAATTGAAAAGGAATCATACATAGTATCTTTTGACTGCATCTGAATTGATAGCAGTCTCCACGCACTTTCCTTCAACATCTCTGTTAAATACGATGCTCCATTGGACAACACCCGTGATACCACAAATGGAGACTGCCAATTTGGCACAAATTTGCCCTTTGCCTCGACCCAATGCGGTGAAGTAACCAACCGCAACCGAAAATGAGCTTATGCCCATTGGAAGCTGCTGGCTCTATTGGTCCAATTACAACTATGCCCCTGTTTCAAAGCAAAGAAAAATCTGTTAGTTTTAAGTACGGTGGTTGGTTGTGGCCTTGAACTTTGATGGCGACTGCTTTCCACCCGAGCGCCTTGCCTGTTTACCGACTATCCATTTTCACTTCTTCTTTGTTCAAAATCCAACTCTCTTTAGGTATGTATATTGTCCCTTTCTTGACGGATACCACAAACTTCGATCTCGATTCCTTTGATGACTCCACTTGACAACCTTTGGTCTTTCTCTTGTCAGAAGATATACCCCCTCTCTGTTCGAACCCCGTACTTCCATTTGATATATTTTCCCTGAGTTGGCATCTTGCCGACCCTTGTGTCTTGCATGATCCTCATTGCACATGTTGCTCTTGTGGGCTTAAATCACTGGCCTTGTCATTCCCTGACCTACGACAATTGTCGTGTTGGCTAAATCCCATCTTGTGCAATTGGAAAACTTGGTGGCTAATTTTGAAATCATTTATATACTTGTTATGACCTGACTGACTCGATAAGAAGAAGGGTAAAACAAAGTGTGAAGAATAAAGAGAAAGGAAAATACAATTCCTAACAAGAAACCTACAGACGAATGTCCTAACGGATTTTGAATACCGACTCTAGCGACCTTGACACGCACTTTTGGCCTTCTCTGTATAGCAAAGTTGATGTTTAACTCTTGTTGCAAAGTTCTGTTGTGAAACCGGTCTTCAATACTTCATTTCTTTGATCCGATCCTTAGTCGACTTGCAGCGCCCGTAGGGTTTTCGCCAACAAGCCTCTCTCATTTGATCTTTCTTTCTCTCAACTCACCGTCGCCTTACGGTGCCCGTGCGGGTTTTCACCGATAAGACTCTCTCATTTTGACTTCTCTCATCTTGGAGTCTCGTGGTGGTTCTCATCATCTTGAATTCTTCATTGCCCTTGATGTGATTCACCTTTGCTCGTTTGACTCGGCGTTTCTTGAAGATTGATCGGAAGGTCTTCCTTTGGACTGTAATGCGGGCTTTTGGATGGGGTTTAGAAAAAAGGATATAAAGGCTCAAAATTATTTCAATGTGGGTTAATGATTACAACTTTCGGAATCTTATTTATTCAACAACCATAACTTCTGCCCCAGTTTCCTTCTTGGGGGATTTTTTTAGATTTTCAGATTTTTCCTTTATGCTGACTGAACCTCAGTGAGGCTGCCTACGTACCCTTTCGGGATCAAGTCAGACGTAGTTCAGACTACGTCTGTATTCATTGTTGCATTTTGACTTCTCCCGATTTTTTTTTTCCTTTTCTCTTCTTTTCTTTTCTTTTTCTTTTTTTTTCTTTCTTTTTTCTTCTTTTCTCCATTTGATTTTTCCGCTCCATCCTCAATTTTATTGTTGATTCCGAAAGAGGGGTATGAAAGAAAATATAATAAGGCTCAAAGGGATAACAATGGACGAAGTGTTTGGGTAGCCGAATAAAATGCCTTCGTCATTCCAATCTTCAAAGCCTACCAAGTACAAACTATCTTTCGACTAAATCACATATTTGCCTTCTATTTTTGACGATTTTCAATGCCATTGGGCAACAATCTCGATACCACGAATGGTTCCTTTAGCCTTTGGCTTTAAACCGATGAAGCATGATGCATTTCCAAGGCATTTCTTTATGTTATGTTTTCCCCTAGTATTCACTTGATTCCGGCTTCACAATATTCCAATATGTTTTTATTTCTTCCGAGCATCATTACATCTTCAACATTGTTTCATTGACTTTTAAAATCAGGCTTAGAATTATGTGCATGTCATGTTGCTAAAATCAGTAACTAGAAATGACGGGAGACAAAGAGTTGTATTAAACTGATGGGTTGAAACAACAAGACGAACAACAAAACGAACAAACTAGACTAAAATTACAAACCTAGACAGCACTAAACAAAGCAAAGTAGTAAGATAGAAGGGTTTGGACTTTAAAGACAACGTCCGGATTATAACCCTGAAATAACCCGGGTAACAGAAATGACAACAAAATAAGCCACCAAAAATTCTACTTTGGATAAACCCCAAATGAAGCATATTTCCAATTACCAAGCACAATATCTTTAGCCACTGCCTTCTGCATCAACCATACGGGTGTCAACTGTATCCGGATTTTGTACGGCAATGTAGCCTGCATTGATAAGCTCCTGAATTGCCTTTTTTAGCTTCCAACATTTTTCTGTGTCATGCCCCGGGGCGCCCGAGCAATATGCGCACATTTGAGAAAAATCACACCTCTTTGACCGATGATTTGGCATTTTTATCTGAATTGGTTTCAACATGCCCAGTTGCTTCAACTTGTGGAACAAACTGGCATACGATTCTCCCAAAGGGGTAAGAGACTTTTCTCGTTTCAGTAGCCTCTCATTTCTAAAAGCCTGATTTGGCCTAAAACCTGACCCGTGGGGTTTCTGGTATGCTCGTGGGGAGAAGTAAGGGCCGGGAGAATTACAAGGATATCCATGGGTTCGATATAGAGGGCTTTTAGCAAAGACGACCACTGGACCTTGTCGTTGGGGAGGTTCAACCTGCGGGCTCTGTTTGGGGTCCTGATGAGCAACCTCGGAGGGGTAATGTTGGGCAACATGAGCTTCGGATGGGTGTTTATCGTCGGGAACAGCGGATGTGATTGGAGCGCATTCCTGGGGGAAAATAGATGGATACCGAGTGATGGAGCTATTGGGGTGGCTGGAAAGGCTGCGATAGGCGGGTATATTTGGCATCGGGTTCAGTGTAAGGACAGGGTCCATGAAACTAGGTGGTGGAGAGGGTAGTGATTTTCCATCCATCCACGTCCGATACATTTCATCCACGTGTTGTCTCAACATTTTGACTTCTTCAACTAACATGTGGTTCCGTTCAACCAGCTGTTGTCGGGTGCCGGTACCAACCCACTCAGCCTTGAGATTCTCTGCCATTGTCCTCTAACTTTGTGTTATAGGGAAGAGTTATCTTAGAACCACAACCAACCACCTTCCTGGAAACGGACACAACAAAATAAAGCCACCATGTCAGCATTAAGGTATCCCGCTTATTGATCACCTTCTTTTTTTCTACTATTTTCTTTTCTCTTTTTTTCTTTTTGTGGTTTTTTCATTTTTCCTTTTTTTTCTTTTTGTAGTTTTCCAGTTTTTCATTTTTTTTTCTTTTGGTTATGGATATGGTCGAATCCTATGTGGATTGCCTACGTATCATGACCCCGCATGAATCAGACCGAGCGTAGTTCTTGCAAATTAATGCAAGAAATAAAGAGATATTTATTTGATTTTTTTTTCTTTGAAGGAAAAGTATAGAAGGAAAATTATAGAAACCGATTCCAACTACAAACTTGTGTAGGAGATTTCTACAAGAATAAAAATATTTTTGGTGTCAGTTATGACTATTTCTACAAAATTGGCCACATAATGGCTTACTTGACAAAATGACTATTTTTTGCAAAATTTTGTTTAAGAAAGATTAACTTGAATTTTTTTTATCCTGTGGCTCATGGGGCATCGTTCGGCATCACCATAAACCAACACAAGACTATTTTTCATAAATTGGCCATATAATGGCTTATTTAGACAAAGTGGCTCTTTTTGCAAAATTTATTTAAGAAAGATAAACTTGAAAATTTTTATCATGTGGCTCATGTGGCATCGTTCAGCACCGACACAGGCCAACACAAGACTAAGGAAGTTAAAAATGCAAAACCTGTGGCTATTTCAGCAAAAACCCGGCCATGTAATGGCTTATTTGACAAAGTGGTTATTTTATAAAGTTGAGTAATGACTCAAACTTGATTTTTTGCGGATACAGCCTTTCGACATCTCCGTGAGGGAATATTTCAAGGCTGTGTCCAAAATTATTTAAAAACGACTCAAAGTGGCTATTCTTGCAAAAAACAGCCTTCCGACGTCTTTTTGAGGGACATTCGGCTCATTTTAAGCAAGAATAGCATCACCCGACTTATTTATAACAAAATCAAAAATTTGACATTTTTTGGTTATTTTTGCAAACGGGTGTGAACCCGAACTTGATTTTTGCGGCTATGGCCTTGCAACATTTCCACAAGGAATATTTCAAGGCTGTGCCCGCAAATTATTAAAAAATGATTCAAAGTGGCTATTTTTGCAAAAAACAACCTTCCGGCGTCCTTTCGGAACATTCGGCTATTTTCAAAAACAACGTCACTTCGATTTTATTGACAAAATTAAACACACATTTTTTTTTTTTTTTTTTTTATAGGGGTGGTTGGACCCGATGAGGGTTGCCTACGTATCCCACCTAATGGCGAGAATCAAACCTGCGTAGTTCGGTCAGATTAAATTGACCAATTATTTCAACAAAAATGTTTCACCTATTTTTTTCAAATTTTGGATACCTATTTCCCACAAATCTTATTTTCCTTTCTCTATTTTTCTTCTTTTTCAACAATTTTCTATCCTCGGGATTTCCACCGGTCAGCGTAATGATCAAGAACAATAAAATGTAACACATAACATGCTCGGTCTTTTCCAATACCGGGTCATCTGTCCTAGACATACCCAACCCCTGTGTTGAGTCCCCTAAGTCAGATATGATGCAAATAATCGTCCTAGACCTATGTTCAAAATCTTACGGTTTCATAGATTGCTAGACCGTGTACCCGAGCGGACAACTCGAATCGAGGAGGGGGCTACGTACCGGTGACCCGCGGAGTCAATCGGCTTTGTAACTTATCCGGCCTCTATTTTCTTAGTTTAAGGTGACTTTAACAGAAAGGGGAGTCTCAACCAGGAAGCACATCCCCGAGGGAGAAGAGAGAAGGGTTTTCGGCACAATTTTATATACACAGTTCACATAATATCAAAAGCGATAAAGCACATAGCATGTTAAATCACATAATGAAGTCAAACAAAAACACAAACGGCAGTTCTAAGGAGCTCGAGTTCTTAAACCCTGAAATCGACATTCAGGGTTGAATCCCCAGCAGAGTCGCCAGAGCTGTCACACCTCCCTTTTTACTACCCCACAACTCACTTAAATGCGTATAAATACACTTGTAGGGTGTACCCCGACGCTCAATTACCCGAAACGGATAAAATAACGTAAGGGAAGGAGTTTTTCCAATTAAAGGACAATCGGTTTGGGATTTTATTAGAGATTAATCAGAGTCGCCACTTGGGAATGACAATGGTGTCCCAAGTCACCGGTTAATCCCGAATCCGAGGAATTTTGACTCTTATAAATGTATGCGAAGCAGAGATCCGGATAAGGAACTCTGTTAACCCGGGAGAAGGTGTTAGGCACTCCCGGATTCCGTGGTTTTAGCACGGTCGCTCCACTGCAATTTTTGTTTCTATCTGATTTCTTTATATATTTTAACTATGTGCATTTAATGTTCCACTTTTTAATTTTAGAAGAATTACGACGTCACGAAAACACATTTCAAGTCACACCGCAACCAGTACGCCTGTGACTTTAATGTATTTTAGTTTCGCCGAGAGTAAGATTTGGGTCACATAAATGCGCACCCGTAATTAGGAAGGTATTATTATTAACTAACGCGCCTCAAGTAATTTCGCATTTTGTACTTTGCGAGGGCCATGAAATTTGCTAAATGGCACGCCTCGAGTCTAAGGATTAAATTAAAATTAATATATATATAAAAAAAAACCGGATGCCACGCAATTCCTTTATGGTACATAAATAGAAGAAATATCTTTTCTCTTGGATCTGCTCAAGAGTCACAAAGCAGAATATAACACACAACTGCCTGAGCCCAACGAATTAAAGCAACCTGGCGTTACTTATTCAACTATCTAATTTACTACCTAAACAATCTAAGAAATTATAAATGACTCATCAACTGAAAGTAACAATTATTCTAATCATCGAATTAATCTCATGGAATATGATTGACAGGAGATGGCTTTCTTTGTTAGCTAGATAACTTATTTTCAAGCGGATGGTAATTACACTTATTATGACCGATACATTGGTCATAGAACAAATCTTTAGATTTCCAAATATCTAATTCTTTTGAGTGATTAGCTGAATTATCAAACAAGTATTTCCAACACAATACAATATTTTTCGCACGAATTGTAAAACTCTAACTAGCTGAACATGTATTATTAACTATTACACAATAACATTGATTACCAAACAAATTAAAGCTAAATCATCAAAAAAGCCTCATGTTATCTCTTTATATATCAGATCTGCATTTCGTACATCAATGGGAGCTTGAAAATACCTGGAGATCACAGTAAAGAATGAAGAAGTCAGTTTCAGCAACAAACAAATATCCGCAGCAGAGGAGATTCAACAGTGAGAAAAATCCAGGAATAGATCTTGGCAATACAAACCAGCTATGACCCACAGTTACTCAATTAAGACCAAAAAACCATTTGAAATCAAACCAATGGGCCTTTGAAACCGCAACAACCAAAATCTGATGTAATAAAATGTAGACTAATCACTAAAAGTAAAAATTCATCTACAACTTCGATGGAACAGTAACTTTTATTGGATTTTTTTTTTTTTGAGAGTTTTTCTATTATTTTTGAATTTTTGAAGATAATTTGAATGATCAAAAGAAGAAAATTGAATCTGAAATATTTAATTTCAGATCCGAAAATAGAATAGATATTTTTAGATTTTTCTAGGGTTCCTATGGTTTAAAACTCTCTAAAAGAAACTTTCCCAATCAGATTGAAAAAGAACCCCCCTTATTCAAGCTAAAATCACCTATTTATAGCATAAAAGAAGAATCTGAATTTTTATTAAAAAACCCTTCAAATCTTGACTTGTTGCACAAGTTAGTGCAATTATCTTATTGAAATCTACACTAAAACCCCTTCTAGAATACTCTACCATGTTCTATTTCCCTTGGAATTCCTATTATGCCCTCATTTCCTTTTATTATTCACTAAGATACCTTTTGTTATGACCAAATTACCCTAAAAGCTCTATATTTATAACAACTATGCCAATTCCTATCCCCATTGTACCCTTTCTTCTTTTAAGCTTATTACCACTATACCAATTCCTATCCCCCATTTACCCCTACTTCTTAAAGCTTATCATATTCCTAATTTCTGTATTTTACTCCTATTTTAACCTATTTTCAGAATTGTATTTATCAAATAGCCACAATTTAGTGACTATTGATCAACTAACCAATTGGTCTCTTTGACTACTTTAAATTCAGAATTAATTCGCTAATTGAAAACACATTTCTCTTACAGCCAACCCTAAGCAATCTTACAAATATAGCCACTTTTGATCTATTACTCAATTAACAAGACTCGGGAAACAATTTGATAGATGGTGAGTCTTATTAATCGAATAACTAATCGCCTTTGAATCTATTAAGTAAAACACCTTAGGTTGCTAAGAATCAAGTGATTTCAACTATCGACCTATCTTGAATATAAACTAATCTAGAGTCGAATTCGCTAATCAAACTAAAATCACTAACTCTTCAGCTATAACCAATACATCCTAATTGCCGATTAATAACAGATTCACTGAATCGGATAACTAATTACTAACAGCATATACCAAATCAGTCATTAATCAACAAGATTTTCCAAAACATGATCAAATAGCTTCACTAATCCTCGAAACAACATGTATTCACAACAGATTCACAATTATCAATTAACGAATTCAATAATTAACAAGTAATTCCCAAAACCTAAAAACAGAATCTAATATTTTAGTCAGCGAACTAAAAAAAATCTAAAAATCCAGCAATTCCTAAAACTAACTAATGAAAATCAGAAACTATTCAATCGATACTAATGAAAATCAAAATAGACAGAAATTCGAATCAACAAGAAATATAGAATCAAAAATCAGGAATTATCAATTAAAGAAGAAACGGACAACTACAATAAGAAAAACAAGAAATAGATGCATATTAACAAACTGAAATTAGCAGATTCTTATCTATCGAAATGAAAACACTAACGAGGAGAAGCATATTTAACAAAAGAAATAGAATTAATTAAAAAGAGAACTTAGCTTTGATTTTTTTCTGTTTTATTTTTCTTTATTTTTTCGGTTTTTCTGATTTTCTTCATTTTTCTTTCTTTCTTCTGCTTTCTTCAATCGTTTCCTTAATGTTCTTGAATGATTTCTTGATTCCTTCTCAAACGCACCCTTTTCTTGAAGTTTCCGCGGCTTGTTGACTTGTTTCTTGTGTCACGGCAGCCTTTGACACTTGATTTTCTTGTCACAATGTAGAGGGGTGTTCAAAGGAGGGTAGGGATTGATTTGGGGTGGTTTTTTAAGGCGGCGGCGCCATGGTGGTGGGGTGGCGGCGCGGGAAGTTTGAGGTGTTTGGATGGTATTTGAAGGAAATGGGTAGAGGTAATGTGACGAGGAGAGGAAGGGGATCGTTTTGGCGTTGGTTTCAGTCGGAAATAAGGCCGGCCGCCGCCGTGGGAGGCGGAACCCTAGCGGCGGCTGAGAGATGAAGAAGATGATGAACGGGTGTTTAGAGAGAGGGAGATGAGTTAAAGTGATTTAAGGTTTTTTTTGTTATGTTAAGGTTTTTGTCTTTGTATATTGTAATAATGAATCACAGCCACTGGATCAAAGTCTACGGACGGTTGGGATTAAAGGCAAGGGGGAACCGGGTATGGGGCTTGGGGAAGGGGGTTGGGCTGTTGGCCGGTTGGGCTGGGATTTCTTTTGGGCTGGGATTTCGGTTGGGCCTGTGTGTTTGGGTGTTATTTGGCCCAAGACTTGCCTTTCTTTTTTCCCCTCTATAATAACTTGTATTGTATTTTTCCTCCCCCTCTTTTTTTGTATTTTATTTTCTTTGTATTTATTTGGCATTAATTAAGACTAACTAATTACTTCTTTTTGGCAATTTTCAATTTAAAAAACTAACTAATTTTTTTTTTTTTGATTTTTTCTTTAATTTGTTAAAAAATGAATTAACTTCCTAAGAATGCAAATTTTTTTGTATTTTCATTTATCACACACAAATAACATGCGAACAACTAACACAAAATTCACACAAAAATTTTAAAAATAAAGAAAAATCATTTATTTTGAATTTTATAGGAATAACTCATGTGTAGGGTAAAAATCACGTGCTTATCAGTCGTGCATCTAGTTTTTCATGTATCTATGCTTCGGAGATACCACGGCGATCCCACACATGTGTTAGACTTCGATACTGTCCAATTGGACAATGATCTATCTTACGAGGAGGAGCCGGTGGCCATTCTAGACCGGCAGGTTCGACAATTGAGGTCGAAGAGTTATCCTTCTGTGTGTGTTCAGTGGAGAGGTCAGCCTCCTGAGGCATCGACCTAGGAGTCCGAGTCTGATATGCGGAGCCGCTACCCACACTTGTTTCCCGACTCATGTACTTCTTTCTTTTGTCCGTTCGAGGACGAACGGTTGTTTTAGAGGTGGAGATTGTGACGACCCGAAGGGTCATCACTTGTTTTATTAATCATTCCGAGCTTTTGAGGTCTTGAAAACCTCAATTATAGTTGCCTCGATTTGCGTGCACAGTCCGGGCACAAAGCTGGAAAATATTTATGTTGAAATATGTGAAATATGTGAAAAAGTTGAAGAATTTTGACATTAATATTAATATGGTTGACTTTGGTCAACATTTGTGGTAAACGGACCCGGATCCAAGATTTGACTGCTTCAGAAAATCCGTAGAAAAATATGGAACTTGGGCGTATGCCCGGAATTGAAATCCGAGGTCTAGAACCCCGGTAAAAGAATTTTTCTGTTAAATTGTTTTCTGAAAATGTTTAAGGAAAATGAAACTGAATTTTGATTAAAAAGTACTGGTATCGGGCTCGTATTTTGGTTCCGACGCCCGGTACAGGTCATATATATTGGTTAAGCGCTTCTTGGAAAGTTTGGTTGAAAACGGACGTCGTTTGACGCATTTCGGCCTTAAATTGGAAATTTTGAAAGTTATGAAAATTTGAAAGGATTCTTGAGTTTTAAGGCTCAATTCATGGATTTTGATGTTATTTTAGCTATTTGATCGCGCGGGCAAGTTCGTATGATGTTTTTAAGTTAGTGTGCATATTTGGTTTGGAGTCCCGAGGGCTCGGGAGTGTTTCGGAGGTGGTTCGGGGTGTTTTTGGATTTGAAAATACAGCAGAAATTCTGCTGTTTCTGCAGAGGGATTTTGTTCTACGCGATCGCGGCCTCATCCACGCGATCGCACAGCATTGGCCAATTCTTCTACGCGATCGCAGCATCCCTCACGCGATCGCGTAGCTTCCAGTTCTTCCCCCACGCGATCGCAGTCAGGTTCACGCGATCGCATAGGCCAAATAGGCTGTCCGGTGAATTTCCTCTACGCGATCGCAGCATCCCTCACGCGATCGCGTAGCTTCCAGTCCTTTCTCTACGCGATCGCAACCATTTGCACGCGATCGCATAAGAGGCCGGTCTTTCCTCTACGCGATCGCAGCCCAATTCACGCGATCGCGTAGGGTAATTTCGCCCAGTGAATTCTTCATCTCAGGTATATTGACTTGTGTGTATGGTCAGAAGTCAAATTCAGGAAGTTTGGAGTCAAATCTAAATGGAAATTCTCATTTTGAAAGCTTAAAGTTAAAGAACTAAACTACGATTGGAATTTTGAGTAAATGACCTCGGAATTTGGATCTAAAAGTTCCAACATGCTCGTATGATGATTTTAAACTTGGACGTATGTCCGGATTTGGTTTTTGATAACCCGTGAGCATTTCAGCATATATGGTGGAAGTTAGTATTTTAGAAGGATTTCATAAATTTGGGTTGGAAGGCATTTTAGAGTTATAGATGTCCGTTTGGGATTCCGAGTCTGCGAATAGATCCATATGGTGATTTTGGAGTTGGGAACGCGATCGGAAGTGAATTCGGGTGTCCGGAGGTCATTTTGAAGTCATTTGGCAAAATATAAGAATTTGAAGGTTTATGAGAAAATTCGACCGGAAGTGAAAATTTTGATATCGGGGTCGGAATGCGATTCCGAAAGTTCGTACAAGTCCGTAATGTCGAGTGTGATTTGTGTGCAAATCTTGAGTCAATTCGGATCGATTTTGGTAGGAAATGGAACAATTAATCTCTTTAAGGAAAGCTTAAGTTGGAAAAGTCAACTCAATGTTGACTTATGAGTTAGAGGGATCGGAACTGAATTCCGATGATTCGGTTAGTTTCGGGGGATGATTTAAGACTTAGGAGCGCAATCGGAAGTAATTTTGGAGGTCCGGTGAAGAAGTTAGCCTATTTTGGCTAAGTTGGAATTTTGGCGGAATCCGATCGATAGGTGATATTTTGATCCGGGAGTCGGAATGGAATTCCGATAGTTGCAGTAGCTTCGTTAGGTGATTTTGGATATGTCTGCAAATTTTCAGGTCATTCGGACATCGTTTGGTCGGGTTTTTGATCGAATGTGAATTTTGAAAGTTTAAGTTTAAGTTTGAATCGAATTCTAGGATTTTGGTGATTTTGATGTTTAAGGTATCGTTTTTTTTATCCGAGCAAGTTTGAATGAAGTATTAGGTTGAGTTTGTATTTTTGGTTGAGGTCCCGAGGGCCTCGGGGTGATTTCGGATGCCTAACGGGCATTTTTGGTTTTGGAAATAGTTGCTGTTGTAGTAGATTTTCAGCAGCTTTTTGGCTACTTTGGGAGCTGATATCTTGTAATCTATAAGTAATTACCAAAAGTGCAAAACACGAAAGTTGTAGACCTTTGTGTCTAGTTTCCAGAAAGCTAAAGAACTCGTAATTTGGATATTTGTACTGAAAGTTATGACCGACGGAAAAGGACTGCTGGAGCAATAGGATGTACAACTTGTAAAGCACAGGTGCAAGGTACAACTCGACGAAGCACGGGCAGATTCTTTTTTTTACACGAAATTGGTTTATTTCTTTCATTGATTTCATTTCGTTTGGATGATTTTGGAGAGCTTCAAGAGGGGATATCATCGGGTATTCATCGGAGGTAAGTTTCTTGACTCAAAAACATCATTTTATGGTAGAATTAACATCAATCTTCACGAATTTGGGTAGAAATTATGAAGGATGGTGGCCTAGATATTGAAAACGAAAATTTGGGTTTTGGAAGGCCAATCGAACTCCGATTTTAGTAAATTTTATATGTACGGACTCGTGGCGAGACGAGGGTTCTGGAAATATGAGTTTCGAGATTTTTCGAGATGTGGGCCGGGGCTCGGGTTTTGCCAATTTCGTGATTTTTGATATTTTTCGAGTTCTTTCGATTGGGTTATGTTCCATTAGCCTATTTTGATATATTTGTACTGATTTGTGCTAGTTTTGACGTGCGTGGATGCCGGTTCGAGGAGCTAAGGCGTCGCGGGCATGAGCTTTCGTCGGTTCGAGGTGGGTAATACTTGTAAATGATGTCATGAGGGTTAGTAAACCCCGGACTTGCACATCTTAGTGCTGTGTTGAGGTTACTTGCACGCCGGATAACGGGCGTGGGGTAGAGCACCATTGGGGATTGTGACTTGGTCCGTCCCGCGTAATAAATAATAACACCTAATTGTTGAAGTGAATAGGACTAATTATCATGTTTGGGCTTCGTGCCGATTATTTGAATCTTTCAGGGATTAGTATCATTGTTTTGATAACACTGTGCATATTTTATTCTAATTTAAGGTTTAAAAATGGGATTTTTGCTATTCAGCATTCTTATAAGGTTATGAAAAACTTGAACAAGGTCCTAATAATATTTTAGTTGTGAGCTAAGGTGATATTGTTGCCCGTAGGGCTTTCTTGATTATTTGTTAGACTGATTGGGCCGAGGGCCATATGTTAGGGCATTACAATTTATGTGAGCATATGCATACACGTGCATGGATCGGACCGCATGCCGCAGTGGTGTACGGATTGGGTTGCGCGCCGTAGCAGGTGTGATATTAAGATTGTGCTGGGGCTGTAGGAGCCCCTCCGGAGTCTGAACCCCCACAGTGAGCACGGGTACCCAAATTGGATCGGGCTACGCGCCATAGCGGTCATATGCATTGCATCGCATACATACATTGGTTTACGTGTACTACGTGGCATAACATTCAGCACTCATACATTACTGGCACACATGCATTAGTTGCCTTATTGACCAGATCTCCTGGTGTAAATTGATAAGGAGTGTTGAGCCCGAGGGGCTGATTTGAGTGCGGACTTGCACTGCTTGAGATTGTATCCAGGTATTGGTATATTATTATGAAAGAAAGTAGCTAAAATTGAGTTTTCTAAATAATCTACTCACTTATGCTTGAAAGGAATAAAAAGATAGTTATGTATTGTGTAGCATGAGATAGTGCCTATCGTGGTTTTCTTCCCTTCAGCATTATTTACTTTTATTACTGCTGAGTTGGAAGTACTCACACCCGACTCCCTGCACCTTGTGTGCAGATTCAGGTACATCACAGCAGGGCTGATTCTATTGCGGCTCGGGAGTGCTTTTGGACGGTCGAGGTAGCTGCCAGCGTTCGCAGGACCTGATTCTCCAGTTTGTCTGTATTTTGTTCTGATCATCCCACACTTGTGCACAGTTATATTCACTATTTACACTTTGTATACTCTGTAGAGGCTCATGACTCTTGACCCTTCGGTCTATGGGAGTTGGCACGTGTTGGGACTTGGTTCCCTGTTTTTAATATATCTATCACTATTATGCTTAAATTGGATAAAGTGAGCTTGTGGCTCCGTGATTGTTGTTAATTGGTCGGGCTGGCCTAGCAGTGTGTTGGGCGCCATCACGACCGGGTTTGGGGTCGTGACAAGTTGGTATCAGAGCCTAGGTTACTAGGCCTCATGAGTCTTGAGCCGGTTGGTAGAGTCTTGTGGATCGGTACGGGGACGCCTGTACTTATCCTCGGGAGGCTGCAAACCATTAGGAAACACTTCACATTTCTTGGAATTCTTATCGTGCGTACTTGATTCAGCTTGAGATATAATCTTTGAAATTCCTTCCACACGTCTGTGTACGCTTCGAGCACTCAGTAATATAATTGCCTTGATGGCTTGTGATTCCCTGATCGAGGGTCGACATATAATCTTTGTGAGTTCATGTTGGGCCAGTCGGGAGGACTTGAGGCCAAATCTTTGTCTATGACATGAGCACCAAAGTGCTGATTTTACAAACTGGTATTATGAAATTTCGTGTGATCGGTATTGTTCCTAATTGTGGAAATGGCAGCTTAATAATGTACGAGTTGTCAGGTGTTAGATCCTTATTGTAATCTGTTATGTAACCCCGAGCTATGGGCGTGGTGAAAATTTATCATATCTCTTAGTTGGAAGGTAAAGTGTCTTACGTGTAGTAAAATGAGTTTAGACTCGGGAAGACTAAAGTGATTATGCTATGTATCCCGGTGGAAGGTGTTGTACTGAAATACTAGATTGAGGAAAAATAGGTGGGTTGATTCCTGATGTGTAATTGAAGTGTATTTGATATATGTTATGATTCGAGCAGGTGCAGCGCATGTTCATGTATCAATTTTGATAATATAACCCGTGTAGTATTGAGATTAATGTTGTTGATAAACATTGTGATGTCTTGTTGAGTTGTGGATGTATTGTTAGGATGGTTTTGGTGATTCTCTGGCAGGTGGATAGGCCGAATTACAAAGGAAACTCTGTCGAAATTTTTGAAAAATTTGGGACTTAGAAAAATATTTTTGTCGCCTGGAGAGTAGGCTTAAATGTTGAGTGTGAATAAATGCAAGAATTGCAGAAGAGTTAAGGTCTCTGATGATTCGATTCTCTGTCAAGCTTGTAAATGACTTGAGTTTAATCTCACCATAACATTGTGGCATCATTTGAGTAAAGAATGCTATGAGCAGCTAAAAGTGCTTGATGTATGGCTCCGAGCCAAGTTGGGGAGGTTTTTATTGATTAAATAATTGCACCGTTGTGTGCTATGTTGGTGTTGTCTCTAGGTATGTTGGGAAAATTCTGATAGAGGTTATGGTGCTTCATAGATGTGAAGAAATCCTAGGATGATTTGAACTGATGTCGGTAAGGAATGTTCGGTGAATAGAAAAGAGAGATAGCTAAATGCAGCTGTATGTAATCATGTTCTGCGATGTCAGAGTTCTAACAAGGCATGAGTGGTTCTGTTCAATAAGACAGCTGAATTGTAATTGAATAAGGGTAAATGACGCTCGAGAATAGCCTTGCGGTGTTCAGGACTTTGCTTGTAATGGTTAGGTGTCTTAAGATTGTGTATGTGGCTAAAGACGGTGGTTTCGTTAGAAGGGATCAAGAATTGTGTAATGATATGTGAATGATGAGATTCTATGTATCTATATTGGAGAGTAATGATAACGAATTCAAAAATCGCAAGAAATTCTTCAAAACAAAGTATTGTAGAATGTGGTACTTTTGAGAAACATTGAGAGAGTATTAAGTGACCTATGGGCTTTAGACCGTGTGATCTTGTGTACGAGTCTCGTGTGGTAACATGAGTTGAGATATTGTAGTGCTACAGTAAAGGCTAATATCAAATTAAAGATGAATCAAAAAGGAAAATGGAGTAACTTGTTAATAAACCGGAACGGTATGATAGGGATACAGTCAATTCCTGGTATGTGTTCGAAGTGATAAGTCTTGCAGCTATGGTGCAACCAAGCTCTTGAGTGCTGGCAGTTGCGTAGCTCGATGTGGGTAGAAGGACTCAGTCCTGGCAGCTAAACTTATGTAATGGATTGGGAGAAAGAGTTTGTGATGGGTCCTACCGTGGTTTAAAAGTGAGTATATTCTTGTCGGTATGCAAAGCTTGGAATGTGTAATGAGTTTTCTCTATATGGGATCATGAAAGGCCTTGACTATTTGAGTGCGCCGATGTTTGCGGCGTGGAAAGAGGATATGAATTCCCATGTTATCTTAGTGTGGTATGGTATATGCGATGTGTTATGGAAAGTTGATAATGGCATATTCAAGGCTTTGAGATTTGTTCATAATATATAGGAAGTCATTAAAAATTATTGAGCAGCGCGGGCAGCTGCAGGTGAATTTAGAATCGATCTTTCTGGTGATTAAGGAAAATGGCACTGCTATTCTAGTAATTTGGCGGGGTATATGGTCCAAAAGGAAAAGGTAATGTAAACTGATAATATCTAGTGGTATGGTGGTATTCTCTTATTGGATCGACTGTAATAATTGAGTCGCTAATGGCATAGTGAAATTTCTGAATGGCTTTCGTGGTATGAATGGACGCTTGATGTGCATTATGTATTCGTACGGTGAAGTACGGAATCGGGCACAGTGATTCATGTGTTATATATGTGTTGGAGACTAGAAGTTCTCGTAATCCGCCTATGCAGTGGTTGTATATCGTGTGTATCGGCACCGTTTAGCGATCATTGGAAGTTGGAAGCCCTAGTGGCTCTCCCTTAGCTCTATATAATGAATTTGGGTTATGAGACTTGATTGCAGACTGGTTGTCATAAGTCAGGTTGCCTAGACTAATGTGATATGGACTATATCGGAAATGGCACAAATTGCGTAGCAGAGTGCATCAGAGTATGCTTCAACAGGGTAGTCGCACCCAAAATCAGCAGACGGATGGTAGGTATTGCTTTGTCAGTTGGGCCTTTGTGGCGGATGTCAGTGTAGAGGTATTTACCATTGATTCAGTTCCGGTATTGAGGAACGTTGTCGGATGCGTTTCATGTGGCCAAGCTTGAGGCTATATATATGTTTGTTGTAATGAGCAACTTGACTCAATGTGCATTTCCTCTTGCGAGATTTATGCGTGGATCGGGTGGCATGCCGCCACAGGTATGGTATCTGGATCGGGTGGCACGCCGCCACGGGTATGTTATTGGAACGGGTTGCGCGCCGCAACAGTGTGATGTGGAAAATATAGTTTCCTATAAGTTACTTTGTATACAATACTTCCTAGCTTTTAAGGAATAGTCCGTATTGGGTACCGCTCGGGGAATAGCACATCGGTTGTATCCATTCAGGATTTGATAGCATATATTAAATGTATCACCGCGGGTGTGATTGATTGCTTGAGTTCAGACCTAAATATGTGCGTGGCCGACCGTTTTGAGCATGGTGACTTGAGGTGCTCCATGAGTAATAGTGCTTGGATAGAATCGTGAGTTGTGGCAAGGCCACGTGATGTTATGACCTTTCGAGGAGGATTCAAGTACCCTAATTCTATGATGTGAGACGAGATCTCAGTTCTATGTTATGATGGTACGGGTGAATTGAACTATAGCTCTTTTGTGTGAGTTAGTTGTCATGATTCGAGTATGTTCGGGTCGTTTTTTTTATTGGAGCATGTGTTGTGATCATTGTGGCTTAGGCCGATGCTGAGGTGTCGTGTCACCAATGCGGTGTGTTATAATCGACAAGATCGTTGGAGTCATTAATGAGTACGAGCATATTTGATCTCAGCTCGTTAGAAAGGTAATATCGAGGTTTGGCTCCGAAATCTATTGTGGTCATATGAGTAAAGTGATGCAAAGTGTGAATTCAACAAAGTTATGCATTAATGTTTGGGTACAACATGTGGAGATTGATATGGTGGTCGAATGATGGAAACGGACTTGGCAGGAAATTCAGGATGTTGGAATTTGGCCTAATGTCTTATTCGCTCAAATAAAGAATTATATCTACAGAATTATATAGCTAATATGCTCAACTAAGTAGTGGTAGCACAGGAAGGTGCATGATGTGTTAAACAAGTTATTTGAGACTACATCATTGTAGTTCTCAGCACGTTCGAGGACGAACGTATGTTTAAGTGGGGAGATTGTAACGACCCGACCGGTCGTTTAGAGCTCTGGCGCGTCATTCAGCAGATTGATGCCATGAACAGCTTCATCTCAGGTATATTGACTTGTGTGTATGGTCAGAAGTCAAATTCGGGAAGTTTGGAGTCAAATCTAAATGGAAATTCTCATTTTGAAAGCTTAAAGTTAAAGAACTAAACTACGATTGGAATTTTGAGTAAATGACCTCGGAATTTGGATCTAAAAGTTCCAACATGCTCGTATGATGATTTTAAACTTGGACGTATGTCCGGATTTGGTTTTTGATAACCCGTGAGCATTTCAGCATATATGGTGGAAGTTAGTATTTTAGAAGGATTTCATAAATTTGGGTTGGAAGGCATTTTAGAGTTATAGATGTCCGTTTGGGATTCCGAGTCTGCGAATAGATCCATATGGTGATTTTGGAGTTGGGAACGCGATCGGAAGTGAATTCGGGTGTCCGGAGGTCATTTTGAAGTCATTTGGCAAAATATAAGAATTTGAAGGTTTATGAGAAAATTCGACCGGAAGTGAAAATTTTGATATCGGGGTCGGAATGCGATTCCGAAAGTTCGTACAAGTCCGTAATGTCGAGTGTGATTTGTGTGCAAATCTTGAGTCAATTCGGATCGATTTTGGTAGGAAATGGAACAATTAATCTCTTTAAGGAAAGCTTAAGTTGGAAAAGTCAACTCAATGTTGACTTATGAGTTAGAGGGATCGGAACTGAATTCCGATGATTCGGTTAGTTTCGGGGGATGATTTAAGACTTAGGAGCGCAATCGGAAGTAATTTTGGAGGTCCGGTGAAGAAGTTAGCCTATTTTGGCTAAGTTGGAATTTTGGCGGAATCCGATCGATAGGTGATATTTTGATCCGGGAGTCGGAATGGAATTCCGATAGTTGCAGTAGCTTCGTTAGGTGATTTTGGATATGTCTGCAAATTTTCAGGTCATTCGGACATCGTTTGGTCGGGTTTTTGATCGAATGTGAATTTTGAAAGTTTAAGTTTAAGTTTGAATCGAATTCTAGGATTTTGGTGATTTTGATGTTTAAGGTATCGTTTTTTTATCCGAGCAAGTTTGAATGAAGTATTAGGTTGAGTTTGTATTTTTGGTTGAGGTCCCGAGGGCCTCGGGGTGATTTCGGATGCCTAACGGGCATTTTTGGTTTTGGAAATAGTTGCTGTTGTAGTAGATTTTCAGCAGCTTTTTGGCTACTTTGGGAGCTGATATCTTGTAATCTATAAGTAATTACCAAAAGTGCAAAACACGAAAGTTGTAGACCTTTGTGTCTAGTTTCCAGAAAGCTAAAGAACTCATAATTTGGATATTTGTACTGAAAGTTATGACCGACGGAAAAGGACTGCTGGAGCAATAGGATGTACAACTTGTAAAGCACAGGTGCAAGGTACAACTCGACGAAGCACGGGCAGATTCTTTTTTTACACGAAATTGGTTTATTTCTTTCATTGATTTCATTTCGTTTGGATGATTTTGGAGAGCTTCAAGAGGGGATATCATCGGGTATTCATCGGAGGTAAGTTTCTTGACTCAAAAACATCATTTTATGGTAGAATTAACATCAATCTTCACGAATTTGGGTAGAAATTATGAAGGATGGTGGCCTAGATATTGAAAACGAAAATTTGGGTTTTGGAAGGCCAATCGAACTCCGATTTTAGTAAATTTTATATGTACGGACTCGTGGCGAGACGAGGGTTCTGGAAATATGAGTTTCGAGATTTTTCGAGATGTGGGCCGGGGCTCGGGTTTTGCCAATTTCGTGATTTTTGATATTTTTCGAGTTCTTTCGATTGGGTTATGTTCCATTAGCCTATTTTGATATATTTGTACTGATTTGTGCTAGTTTTGACGTGCGTGGATGCCGGTTCGAGGAGCTAAGGCGTCGCGAGCATGAGCTTTCGTCGGTTCGAGGTGGGTAATACTTGTAAATGATGTCCTGAGGGTTAGTAAACCCCGGACTTGCACATCTTAGTGCTGTGTTGAGGTTACTTGCACGCCGGATAACGGGCGTGGGGTAGAGCACCATTGGGGATTGTGACTTGGTCCGTCCGCGTAATAAATAATAACACCTAATTGTTGAAGTGAATAGGACTAATTATCATGTTTGGGCTTCGTGCCGATTATTTGAATCTTTCAGGGATTAGTATCATTATTTTGATAACACTGTGCATATTTTATTCTAATTTAAGGTTTAAAAATGGGATTTTTGCTATTCAGCATTCTTATAAGGTTATGAAAAACTTGAACAAGGTCTTAATAATATTTTAGCTGTGAGCTAAGGTGATATTGTTGCCCGTAGGGCTTTCTTGATTATTTGTTAGACCTGATTGGGCCGAGGGCCATATGTTAGGGCATGACATTTCATGTGAGCATATGCATACACATGCATGGATCGGACCGCACGCCGCAGTGGTATACGGATCGGGCTGCGCGCCGCAGCAGGTGTGATATTAATATTGTGCTTGGGCTGTAGGAGCCCCTCCGGAGTCTGAACCCCCACAGTGAGCACGGGTACCCAAATTGGATCGGGCTACACGCCGTAGCGGTCATATGCATTGCATGACATACATACATTGGTTTACGTGTACTACGTGGCATAACATTCAGCACTCATACATTATTGGCACACATGCATTAGTTGCCTTATTGACCAGATCTCCTGGTGTAAATTGATAAGGAGTGCTGAGCCCGAGGGGCTGATTTGAGTGCGGACTTGCACTGCTTGAGATTGTATCCAGGTATTGGTATATTATTATGAAAGAAAGTAGCTAAAATTGAGTTTTCTAAATAATCTACTCACTTATGCTTGAAAGGAATAAAAAGATAGTTCTGTATTGTGTAGCATGAGATAGTGCCTATCGTGGTTTTCTTCCCTTCAGCATTATTTACTTTTATTACTGCTGAGTTGGAAGTACTCACACCCGACTCCTCGCACCTTGTGTGCAGATCCAGGTACATTACAGCAGAGCTGATTCCATTGCGGCTTGGGAGTGCTTTTGGACAGTCGAGGTAGCTGCCAGCGTTCGCAGGACCTGATTCTCCAGTTTGTGTGTATTTTTGTTACGATCATCCCACACTTGTGCACAGTTATATTCACTATTTACACTTTGTATACTCTGTAGAGGCTCATGACTCTTGACCCTTCGGTCTATGGGAGTTGGCACGTGTTGGGACTTGGTTCCCTGTTTTTAATATATCTATCACTATTATGCTTAAATTGGATAAAGTGAGCTTGTGGCTCCGTGATTGTTGTTGATCGCGTAGCTTCCAGTCCTTTCTCTACGCGATCGCAACCATTTGCACGCGATCGCATAAGAGGCCGGTCTTTCCTCTACGCGATCGCAGCCCAATTCACGCGATCGCGTAGGGTAATTTCGCCCAGTGAATTCTTCAGCTCAAAAACAGAACACTTACGGGATTTTATCCCATTTTCACAAATCTCTCTCTTCTCCACAGCTTCTTGGGCGATTTTTGAGCAATCCTTCTTCATACTTCTTGGGTAAGTGATTCTTGACTCGTTTTGTTTGTTTCCCATCAATATTATTTGAATTCCTAGGCCTAAATATGTGTAAATTGGTAGAAAAATTAGAGAAATGGGTATAGTTAGGGTTTTCAAAGGATTTGCGATCCAGACCTCGTTTTGGTGTCAAACTTAAGAACAAATTGTATATTTGAACTCATGGAAGATTGGGTGAACTTATTTTGGTTCGAAACTTGAGTTTCGATTATGTGGGCTCGGGGTCGATTTTTACTATTCCGGGCAGAATGTTGTAAAAATCATATTTAGCAATATGAACTAGTTTGTTAAGTAGAATTGATGATATGAAATCAATCGTGTATAGATACGGTTGGATTGGAGTCAAATTCGAAAGGAAAAGGCATTGCTACGGATTGAATCGTTCGTGAACTTTCGAGGTAAGTGTTTGTTCTATCCTAGTTTGTAGGAATATGAATTTAGTTATGAATAGATTGTTGAATAAGAGTTATTGGTGTTATACCGGTAATGAAGGTAAATTGTTGAAATTATTATAAATTATTGGTTTAAAACCGGTAATTATAAATATTGTTGATATAGAGATTATTGGCTAAATGCCGGTAATATATATATTTTATGAATTGGGATCGTGTGGCGCGCCGACCACTTATATATATTTATGAATTGGGATCGTGTGGTACGCCGACCACAAAGTGACTTAAATCTTGGCATTGGCCATAGTTGCCGGTAGCCTATTGATATATTTGGGAGCGGGTGGTACGCCTACCACAAGATATAATTATTGATATATTTGGGAGCGGGTGGTACGCCTACCACAAGATATAATTATTGATATATTTGGGAGCGGGTGGTACGCCTACCACAAGATATAATTACCAGTGATAGTTGGGAGCGGGTGGTACGCCTACCACGAGATATGAAATGAGAGAGGAATTGAGACATGAAATTAAGATTTATTATGTTGATTAGATTATTCTGGATATCGTGAGTTATTGACTGTTATTTCAGAGCAGAGTATTTCCTTATAAATGTATTGTATATATATGTCTATATTGCAATTGTACAGGTTTAGGTGGGTGACTGGCCTTAGCCTTGTCACTAGTTCGCTGGGATAGGCCAGGCACTTACGAGCACATGGGGTCGGTTGTGCTGATACTACACTCTGTGCTCTATTTGCGCAGATACAGGTTACGGACAGCAGCAACGACAGTAGCGACTTGTGGATTTTTCGACTACCGAGACTACGAGGTAGCCTTGCAGGCGTCTGCAGGACCCGTTGTCTCTTCTATCTATGTTTTTCATTCTATTATCTCATATAATCGAGATAAACAGCTTGTATTTTCTTTCGGACAATTATGTGTATTATTCTTAGAAGTTCGTGAGTATTGTGACACCAGTCTTGGGTAGTGTATCATGGTTGGGTTTTCTTTATCATATTTGACTAAGTCTTCCGCTAATTTTGATTATTCCGCTGTAATGTATATGTTTTAAATAAGAAATTGGTAACTAATGGAGATGTAATTAATATTTGGCTTGCCTAGCTTCCATTTAGTAGGCGCCATCATGACCTCGATGGTGGGAAATCCGGGTCGTGACACTCTTTCTCTGCAATATTGTTCTACTTATTTTATTATTTTATAACATGTCTAACATTTTTGTAACTTATAATTTTTTAGATCATGGTCTGATATTTTTTTACAATTTTTATTTTGTTCAAAAAAGATCTTTAGATCGTA
The DNA here is from genome assembly GCA_032618575.1 of Nicotiana noctiflora. Classification (NCBI taxonomy): domain Eukaryota; kingdom Viridiplantae; phylum Streptophyta; class Magnoliopsida; order Solanales; family Solanaceae; genus Nicotiana; species Nicotiana noctiflora. Next base: position 60,781 of record JASVEL010003631.1, read on the forward strand.
GTATAAAAGATCGTCAATTGCAAGAGAAATAAAAAATAGTTCATTTATTAAGAGTCAATTAATGTGATGATCTGAAAAGTCGTCCACTCATTTTTGCTTTCAAGATCCCGTTGTGGAAATTCATTTATGGTAATAGACAGTAAAAACTTCATACAATTGATCTTTTGAACCAGCTTCAAGCTATCATGACAATTCACTCGAACCAAGAGCTAGCTGGTTCTTCCCGAAATACGTTGAGGATCAATAGTTGACTAGACATCAAGGGGTAAAGCAATTTTGGTGCAGGCCGCGAGAGCGGTACCAAATCGAGGCAGACTTTGAATACTAGATACGACCTCAAAATAATAGGGATCAAGGTCGGCCAGTGAGACGATAGGGGATAAGCTTCATCGTCAAGGGGAAAATAGCCCGGATCACCTGCTAAGCCCTCTAAATGATCTCTCAGTGATAAACGAGGTAGGGGTGCACAGACAACCAATAGATTTTCATAATCACTTGTTTTAGAAATAAATTCAGCATTTTGAGGCCTAAAAGCCTCATTTTTACCTCACCTCGATTTGCATGCGCAGTCCGGGCATGTAACCGGAAAGCCTAAATGTGAAAATTTAAGAAAAATAATAAATTTTGCATTTAAAATGAATTTAAGTTGACATCTGTCAACATATTTAGTAAATAGACATGAATCTGTGTTCCGACGATCTCGGAAGGCCCGTAAGAAAATATTGGACCTGAACGTTTGTCCGGAATCGAATTCCGAGGTTCCAAGCCAGAAAAATAAATTTAAAAAAATATTTTTTGAAATTATTTATGAGATTTGCAAATGAATTGTGATTAGAACTTGATGGTATCGGGCCTGTATTTGAGTTCCGATGTTCAGTACATGTCTTATATGTGATTTAAGATAAGTCTATGAAATTTGGAAAGAAACGGACTTGAAACGACGTGAATCGGATCATTATTGAGAAAATTGAAAATTTGAAGTTCTTGAATTTTTTTTTATGATTTTGATGCTAAATTCATAGTTGTTGATGTTATTTTAGTGATTTGAATGCATGAACGAATCTGTATGATATTTTTAGGTTGGGTGCATATTTTCTTTGGAGCCCCGAGGGCATGGGTGAGTTTTGATAGGCCATGGAGTGGATTTTGGACTTGGGAAATTGCAGATTTCTAGCTGGTGTATTCAGGCCTGCAAGCTTCGCATTTGCGAAGACTGGCTCACAAATGTGATATTGCAAATGTGAGGGCTTGGTCGCAAATGCGAACCAGCCCAGGCCTGCCCTTCCTCGCAAATGCGAGATGTTTCCTCGCAAATGCGAGTGTCCTTTCGCAAATCTGAAGTTTACTTGTAATGCTTGAGGTCGCAAATGCGACATTTCTCTTCACAAATGCGAAAGTCCATATTTTCTGAAGGGTTCGCAATTCCCATAACTGCAACCTACAACTTTTTATACTTAGCAGAAAATCAACCATTTTTCACTTCTTTTCAAAACATAAACTCCCTAGGGCGATTTTCCAAGAACTACTCTACTTCCAAATCGATTTTAAGTTAATTTTAACTCGTTTCCTTCAATCATTAACATTTTTTTATGTGATTTCAACTCAAAATCAATGATTTTTATGAGGGAAGTTGGGTGTTTTGGGTAGAACCTAGATTTTTTAACAAATAGAATTTGCATCTCGATTTGAGGTATGATTTCAAAATAAATTATATATTTGAGTTTATGAGTGAATGGGTAGTGGGTTTTTTGGTTCGAACCTCGAGTTTTGACCATATGGGCCTGGGGATGATTTTTGACTTTTTAGGGAAAAGCTTTAGAAAACTTATTATTCTCGGTATTGAGCAAGGTATTTGATTGTTCTCGTGGAAATTATTAATGACTGAGTATTGGTGTTAGCGGAGGTAGTTAGATGTTGGAACAAGTTGGTTATAGTTGTTTCCCCCTTGCGGGGGAGTAGTTACCTATACTGTCGATTCCCGTACCGGGATAGTGTAGTTACTTATTGATCCCTTGCCTTCCTCTTGTTATGGTTGTTGTCATTGTATATGTGGATCAGGTTGCACGCCGCAACAATGATATATTTAAATCAGAGTGCATGCCGCAACAATGATATATTTGGATTGGGTTATACGCTGCAACAATGATATGATTGGATTGGGTTGCACGCCGCAACAATGATATGGTCAGATCGGGTGCACGCCACAATAGTGTAAATGATATGGATCGGGTTGCACGCCGCAACACTATTTTTATATGTGTTAGGATCGGGTTGCACGCTGCAACAATTGATGCTACAAAGTATTTATGGATTGGATACAAGTTCCTTATTGTTTCGCTATGAATTCTAAGTTGTCCTTTTTGCCTTTATTCTTGATTTACTGTTGATAATGATATACCCCGCAACATGTACCCGTCTCATCTTTACTTGTTTGTTTCTGTTTTATTTTCTGATGTATATTGTATAACTGCACAAGTTTATTTGGTAGTCTGGTCCTAGCCTTGTCACTAGTTCGTCGGGGTTAGGCTGGGTACTTACTAGCACAGAGGATTGGTTGTGCTGATACTACACTCTGCAATATTTTGAGCAGATCCCAGTGATGCAGATTTCGGACTGTAGTGAGGTTTCAACTTCTTACTTACCAGGCAATTCGAGGTAGTCCTGCAGGTGTCCGCAGGCATTGGCATCTCCCTCTGTCTGTTTTTCCTGCTTTTCTTATGTAGTTCCAGAGACAATATTTTGTTATTTCTTTCATACCCTTTTTGTAGTACTCTTAGACAGTCAGTGAAGTTGTAACACCAATCTTGGGTCGTTTTGTTATGGGATGGTATATGTAGTACTGCTAACTTGAAATTTATTTGTTCCACTTGTTAAATTATGTTGCTGTAAATTTTTTATGATAAGTCATTAAATAAAATAAAAATGGGAGACAGGTTAAATAGTTCAGTTAGTTGGCTTGCCTAGCTTCCCCTAGCAAGCGCCATTACGACTCCCGAGGGTGGGAAATTCGGGTCGTGACAAGTTGGTATCAGAGCACTAGGTTACATATGTCTCACAATTCATAGACTTGGTAGAGTCTTAGGGATCGGCACAGAGACGTCTGTATTTATCCCCTAGAGGCTATAGAGTTAGTAAAAAACTTCGCATCTATTATTTCATGTCATGCGGTTTGGTTTCTTAATGCTAATCAAATTTCTACTATGTTCTTTCGTAGATGCCGAGAACATACACTTCCTCATCCGCTGATCAACAGCCCAAGCCCCCAGTAGCTACCGCGATGGTCAGAGGTCGAGGTCGTGCTAGTGGCTGAGGTAGGGGCAGAGCTCAGCCCAGAGAAGCACTACCAGTGGCGGAGCCTCAAGTTGAGTTTGACGAGGAGGTTCTGACCTAGACAACTCCAATGGGCCTAAAATAGGTCCTAGAGGAGTTCATTGCTACTCTAGTACTTCAAGATGCTCTGGTCCATCTAGTAGACCTCATGAAGAGTGTCACCGAGGCATGTTTGCTTCCTGTATCCACAAACGTCTCTCAAGGTGGAGGGGCTCGCACTTCAGAGTAGGTGACTCCTCAGTTTCAGACTCCAGCAACTCAGCTAGTTGGAGCAGTTCAGTTGGGTGGGGCAGCCTAGACCGGTGTCGGAGCATCCATGACTGCCGATGCCTTGTGGAGATTGGATATGTTTACTAAGCTCTTCACTGCCACTTTCAATGGTGCATCTTATGAGGATCCCCAGAATTATCTAGACAGCTGTCATGAGGTTCTCAAGAACATCGGGATAGTGGAGACCGATGGGGTCAGCTTTGCTACTTTATGATTATTTGGATCTTCCAAGACTTGGTGGAGAGATTATTTCTTGACTAGACCAGCCGGATCATCGGCTTTGACTTGGGTGCAGTTTACTAAGCTATTCTTGGAGAAGCTTCTTCCTATTACTCAGAGGGAGATTTACTAGAGGTAGTTTGAGCGTCTCTAGCAAGTTTTCATGATTGTTACCCAATATGAGACCAGGTTTACTGATTTGGCCCATCATGCTCTACTTATACTCCCTATAGAGAGAGAGAGAGAGAGAGAGAGAGAGAGAGAGAGAGAGAGAGAGAGAGAGAGAGAGAGAGAGAGAGAGAGAGAGAGAGAGAGAGAGAGAGAGAGAGAGAGAAGGTTCATTGAGGCGCTTATCTAGCCCATTTGACTTCAGATAGCTAAGGATACGGGGAGTGATATTTCTTTCCAAGAGACGACCAATGTGGCTAGGAGTGTCGAGATGATTTTGTCATGGGGAGGTGGTCAGGGGTCTCACAAGAGGCCCCATCATTCAGGCAGATTCAGTGGTACCTCATTTGTAGGCAGGGGTTCGTATGGTAAAGTCCATCCTCCTAGGCCCCTTCAGTTAGCGCTTCAGGTTTCTCAAAGTGCTATAGGTGGTCGTGGTTTTCATATACAGTATTCTGATCAACAGCACTACAGTACACCACTAGCTCTTATCACTGCACCACCGCTCTAGAGTTTTTTGGGTGGTCATTTAGGTCGTCAGGGTCAGTCTTAGTTTTCTCAGCCATAACACTCAGGTAGATGCTTTGAGTGTGGTGAGTATGTCATATCTAGAGGGCTTGTCCGAGGTTAGTGGGTACTCAATCGCAGCAGCAAGGTTCCCGTGCTATGGTCCAGGCACCAGGTGTTCCACAGCTTGCCCAACCAGCCAGAGGTGGGGGTAGAGGTGCTAGAGGTGGAGGTAGAGGCGGTAGAGGTGGAGGTCAACCAGCAGCAGGCCATCCCAGAGATATAGTCTAGAGTGGTGGGGCCCAGCCCCAATTTTATGCTCTTTCAACTAGGCTAGAGGCTGAGGCTTCCGATGCAGTTATCATAGGTACGGTTTTGGTTTGTAGTAGGGGTGCTTCAGTGCTATTTGATCCAGGTTCCACCTACTCTTATATGTCATCTTATTTTATGTCGTATATGGTTATGCCCAGCGATTCTCTGAGTACTCCTATTTATGTGTCCACCCTTGTGGGTGATTCTATTGTAGTAGATCGTGTGCATCGTTCGTGCATGGTTGTGATTGAGGGTATTGAGACCCGAGTAGACTTATTACTGCTGGACATGGTCGACTTTGATGTCATACTAGGGATGTACTGGTTTTCACCTTACCACGCCATATTGGATTGTCATGCCAAGATTGTGACCTTAGCTTTACCGAGTTTACCTTATTTAAAGTAGATAGGGAACCCTAGTCATTCTACCCGTAGTGTTATCTCTTATATGAAGGCTCAGAGAATAGTCGAGAAGGGGTGTTTGGCCTATTTGGCATACTTTCGTGATTCCAATACGATGTTCCTTCCATTGATTTTGTGCATGTAGTTCGTGAGTTTCCTGAGGTATTTCCTTCAGACGTGCCAGGTATGCCAGCCGACAGAGATATTTATTTTTTTATTGACATAGCTCTAGGCACTCAACCCATTACTATTTCGCCATATAACATGGCCCCGCCTGAGTTGAAAGAGTTGAAGGAGCAGTTGTAGGACTTGCTTGATAAAGGCTTCATTGGACCCAGTGTCTCGTCATGGGGTGCACTTGTGTTGTTTGTCAAGAAGAAGGACGGATTGATGAGAATGTGTATAAATTATCGACAATTGATCAAGGTCACAATCAAGAATAAGTACCCATTGTCGAGGATTGACGATTTGTTCGACCAACTTCAGGGTGCCCAAGTGTTTTCTAAGATTGACTTGAGATCTGGCTACCATCACTTGAAGATTAGAGCATCTGATGTCCCTAAGATAGCTTTCTACACTCGGTACGAGCATTATGAGTTCTTGGTGATGTCATCCGGGTTGACGAATGCCCAGGTAGCTTTTATGGATTTGATGAACCGATGTTCGGGCCTTACTTGGATTCGTTCGTGATAGTCTTTATTAACGATATCTTGATTTATTCTCGCAGTGGGGAGGAACATGAGCAGCATTTGAAAGTGGTTCTTTAGACTTTGAGAGATAGTCAGTTGTATGCTAAGTTTTCAAAGTGTGAGTACTGGTTGAGTTCTGTTGCCTTCTTGGTCATATGGTTTCAGCAGAGGGTATTCAGGTAGATCCAAAGAAGATAGAGGTAGTCAAGAACTAGCCTCGACACATATCAACCATAGAGATCTGGAGTTTCTTGGGTTTGGCAAGCTATTATCGTCGGTTCGTGGAGAGGTTTTTATCTATTGCAACCCCGATGACCAGGTTGACCTAGAAAGGTGCCCAATTTAAATGGTCGGGTGAGTGTGAGGCGAGCTTCTAGAAGCTCAAGACAACCTTAACTACGGTACCCGTGTTGTCTTTGCCCATATGTTCAAGCCCATATACAGTCTATTGTGATGCATCTCAGGTTGGGCTTGGTGCAGTGTTGATAAAGAATGGCAAGGTCATTACTTATGCTTTGTGACAATTGAAGATTCATGAAAAGAACTATCCAGTCCATGATTTGAAGTTAAAAGCCATTGTTCATGCACTGAAGATTTGGAGGCATTATCTGTATGGCATGGCATGCGAAGTGTTCATGAACCACAAGAGTTTGCAGTAGTTGTTCGGGTAGAAGGAGTTAAATTTAAGGTAGAGAAGGTGGTTGGAGCTATTGAAAGATTACGATGTCACCCTTCTCCATGATGTAGAAGACTCAGAGAGAGGAAGGGATTCGCGACAGCTTATATACAATTCAACAAATATCAAATCGGTAAAATATTTAGCACATATAGCATGGAACATGTAGAAAAATCAGATAAAGCCAAATATAACAATTTAACTGAGCTCGAATTCTTGAACCCTGAACCGAAATTTTGGGTTCTTGTCCCCAACAGAGTCGCCAGAGCTATCACACCTCTTTTTTTGTTACTACACCCCGTGAATGGAATAATAAAATGAGTTTTTCCAATTAAAAGACAATCAAAATGGGATTCGTTTATTAAAATATTCAGAGTTACAACTTGCGAGATTTATGGTGTCCCAAGTCACTGGTTTGAATCTCGAATCGAGGAAAGGGTTTGACTTTGTATTACGGCCGCGAACCAGAAATCTGAGTAAAGAATTATGTTAACCCGGGAGAAGGGGTTAGGCACTTTCAAGTTCCGCCGTTCTAGCACGGTCGTTGAACTGCTATATTTGGCTAAAACCTGATTTTAATACATTTTAAAACTTATAGTGCAATTTAGAATTATTTACTACTTTTAGTTAATTTTTAAGAAAGTGAACGTCGTTTAACAATGTATTTTTGGATCACGTCACATGAAATGCACCTGGATCCTCGACACATTTTTATTCAATATTTTGGGATTTGGATTTGAGTTGCATAAATACGCACCCGTATTCAAGAAGGTAAAATTATTAAAAGCATGCCTAAAGCGACTAACATGTTGTTATCTTTGCATAGGGCCGTAAAATTTACTAAAGGGTACGCTCCAAATTCTAAGTATTTTAATATAGGCATCTAATGAGGGCCCCGCAATTTATGCATTTTTGTTTGCGAGGCTTATCTCATTTTATTATTTAAGGCCATCCTAAAATAAACTATGATTTTCTATTGGATTTGTCTCCAAAAGCCCTAATTGATTAATATTATCAATTGCTATTATTTAAAGTGATCAAGGAATTTGGGCCCCAAGTTTAAGTCCACACTTGAGCAAGAGGAAATACCTCTTAACTCAAGTATGCTACTTAACTCAAGGGTGTGAGCACGTGATTTTTGCCTTACATGAGAATTACTCCCAAAAATTCAAAATAAAAGAGTGTTGCGTTGTTTGCGATATTTGCGGATTTTATGTTTTTCTCTTATTGTTTGCATTTTGTGTGTCCATGTTTATTCGTTTAATTAATGAAAAAATACAAAAAATATGTCACATTTGGCGTTTAGGATTCATTAAAAGTAATCAATTTTTTTTTTACAAAAAATAGAAAAAATCACAAAAATATGTATTTTTGTATTTTTTTTTTATTTAATGTCCGAATTAGGCAATTTTATTTTAATTGTTAGTTAATTATATGCGATAATTATTATTAGAAGTTAACTAGTGCTTTTATAAATTAATTTAGTTCTATAAGTTAATTTAGAATTTTTAGAATTTTAGTTTTATTTTTAGAAAACAAAAGAAAAGAAGCAAAATAGAAAGAAATTGAAGTAAATGTGAAAGTAGAAATTTGGTCTTAAAACCAAATTTGGGCCAATTTTAAAACCAGGCCAGCCCCAAAACAAGGCCCAATCTAAATACCCATTACCCATCTCCCAACCCGTTACTTTTTTTAAATCTGAGCCGTTGGTCGGTATAATCCAACGGCCCAGATTAAACGTTAATATCAATGCCATAAAAATCCCTTACTCGGATCCCTACCCAAAATCCATCTCTAACCCGCCCCCATAATTCTTTTAATCTGAGCCGTTGGATGTAATAATCCAACGGTCCAGATTAATCCATCAACTTTCAATATACCAAAACACCCCCAAACCCGTTTTTCTTCTTCATTTTTCACCCTCTTCATCTCTCAAGTCTCATCTCTTTCAGAGATGAGGAACCCTAGCCGCCATCACACCCCACCGCCCTTAAGCCGGCGGCAACGACGCCAATGACCGCCAAAATCACACCCCTAAACCACCCCAACTCCCCCTCTCCAAATCCACACTCCGTTAACCTCGAATCTCCTTAAGCCGCCTCAAATCTTCAGTTGAAGTCTCGAGCAAAACATGAACCCATTCCAACCAGCCCCAAATTCACACCAATTACTCCCCAGACCTCCCTCATACCCCGTATAACATTGGTCCGGCTCGAATCTGACAGGAAATACTCGAACCCCAAATCCGAGCCCAAGAACCCTAAATATTCAAAATTAGGGAATTTCGTCAATGGAAGTCTAATAGACTTTAATTGGGACGTTTTTATGTGAAAACGTTCCAATTAGAGTCCTTTCGACTCCAGAAATGCCAACTCGAGCCCGTTTGGCCTCAAAAGTTCAAGTCCGTTCGAATTCTGATTCCTCTCTTGAGGTATTTGATTTCTTTTTACTGTTTTACTCTTTGTTTGGTTGTAGTTGTTCATTTGTTTAATTTTTTGTAACTTTTCTTTCTTCTTCTTCATCCGGCCTTTTATTTGGTCATTTGTTGTTTCTGATTTGTTTGTGTGAATATGTTAGTTATAGAATACGTATTCGCGTCGATTAGCGACGTCGAATAGTTAGCTTCGTATTTGTCCGGCATTGGCCGAGAATTCTTTGATTCACTGTTTTATCGATCGATTGTTATTAATTGTACGCGTTGCAATTGATTATATGAACATTGCTAGTTCATTTCTATATATCTGTAACCTTGATAGTTCAATAGGAGGTTGTCCGATAAGCCTTGGCCCACTGTTGAATTAAAATTCTCAGTTATCTGTGATTTCTTTAATTTGAGTTGAATTGGGTATAGCTGATGGTTTATTTAAGAAATAAGAAATTAACATTTAGAGTGCATTGCACATGGAAATAAGCTGGTGGAACCTGCTGGACAGCAGGGTGTTCCATTTGTTTTGCCTTTAAGAATTAGTTAATTGGTGAATCCATACTTAGACAACTAAAAAATGGGAAAAGGGAGAATAACAGGGGTTAGACAGATCTGAAACAATTAAAAAAACAGTCTTGTGTTTTGAGTTTGAAGGCTATAAAAGGAGATTTTTAAGCATAGAGAGAGGAGGACATTAGGGAGCATTCTGAAACAAAAACACCCAAATAGAGAGAGAGAGAGAGAGAGAGAAAATTCTAAGTGAGCTTGTCACTGTTTCATTGAGTTTGGCCAGATTTTGTGTTGGCAGTTGCATCTATCTTTGTTGATTGTACATTGCTGCTGGTTGTTGTCTTGCTTGCTACCGGGGTTGCTGTTGTTCTGTTGCTTTGTTGTTGTTCTGTTGCTATTGTTATTGTGTCCTATTCTCCTGCTGGTTGTTGTCTTGTTTGTTGCCGGGGTTGCTTTGTTCTGTTGCTGTTGTTGTTGTTCTGTTGCTGTTGTTGTTGTGTCTTACTGCTGCTGCAACTGACTTCTCCTCATTGTAATTGCCGGGTACATATTTCGAACTTATGTTGATATATCAACCCTTGCTAAAGATATGAATCGAAATGGAAGCTGTTTTTTTGTTGTTGATGTTATCCTATGTTAAAAGCTTATACATTTCATTGTGTAGATTTGTTATGATTTGATTGTACTGTAATTGAACTAAGGATTACTCCAAATACTAATTGAGTTGTATGGAATGGCATGAGTGATAGTAGTTTAATATGCTTGTATAATTGAATAGACTGTCAAGTTAATTAGACTAAATAGTACTCATAGATCATAATTAGTTCGATTTTGGGTATTATATGGATTGTTTGTCGGAGTTAAAAGAGTATTTAAAGCAGTAAATGAATTCATAGTCTGTGATTTACATGTTAATAGTATATATACATAATGTATACATTATCAGTGTCTGCTTTGTATATGATGTTATTACCAGCCAAATAACTTGAGTTATTTTTACACCAGACGCATGGTTTTGGATTGAAGACGTCTTGTGAATTTAGGATTATCTTAGTTCTATTCTTAGACCTCCATTGGAGTACTCTTAACTAAGTATTCTTGTATGAGTTATTTTCTGTTACTCCTTGGATTATCTTATGTAATTGAATGTTAATTTATTATTCGAGTTAATATAGGTACTAGGGGATTATGAATTACAGTAAGAACTTAATTTGATCCTTCCTTATTGATTATCTTTGATTAGTCTTTATTATTGGCATATTTCAACGGTTAGCTAGTGTTAACAATAAACAAGATGTATCGCGAATTAGTCTCCCATCTTGGCTCATAATCACAGAAATTTATGTTTAAATCCCTAATGCTAAGTTTAGTCTAGATTACTTGAATTGATATCCTATCTTTAAGAAATGACTACGGTCAATTGTCATCTTGAAGTCATCTTTAGCAACATTTAGAAGGATTATTGAAATCTAGCTTCGAAATCAGGTAAGTTGGAATCGATAGGTTTAACATATTCGAAGTGCGAATCAATATAATAAGGTCAAGAATATTAATCCAACAGGTTTGAAACATGCTAGTTGAGTTCATGTCAAAGTTTAGTGAACTTTCGAATAAGTATTAGTAATTAAGGTAAGCTTTAGTTTCCAATAGTTGCAATTAATTAATTCCAATGGTTTATTCTTCTAACGATATGGGTTCAAGTTAGTTATAAGATAATTAGCTTCTCTTTAAAAATACTACCCGTCAATTCTGTATTTTTTATTTATAATTTCAATTTCAGTAGTATTCTTTTTGGTAACAATGGTCTTAAGTTGGTAACTAATGAATGATTTTTAGTATATAATTAATTAATATTTTTTTTTACTTTATATTTTAGAGATAAATTTAAATGGAGAAAATGTAGTCATCATAGGATTTTCTTTTAAAAATAAGACGAGCCCCGCTAAATAACGTATAAATCATGGAGCCCTCAATTAATTGTAATGAAAACCTTAGACTTGGAAGGACCGTTTAGTGAATTTCACGGTCCTTTCCCCAAAGTTAAACAACACGATAGACGCTTTAGGCACGACTTTAACAAAATACTTTCCTAAATACGGGTGCGCATTTATGTGACCCAAATCTTACTCTCGGCGAAACTGAAATATATTAAAGTCGTAGGCGTACTGGTTGCGGTGTGATTCAAAATGTATTTTCGTGACGTTGCAATTCTTCTAAAATTGAAAAGCGGAATATAAGAGCACATAAATAAAAAATATATAAAGAAATCAGATAGAAACAAAAAATTGCAGTTGAGCGACCGTGCTAAAACCATGGAATCCGGGAGTGCCTAGCACCTTCTCCCGGGTTAACAGAATTCCTTATCCAGGTTTCTAATTTCGCAGACCGTAATACAAAGTCATAAATTTCCTCGATTCGGGATTAAAACCGGTGACTTGGAACACCATTATTTTTCCAAGTGGCGACTCTGAACTAAATAAATAAATCTCGTTTCGATTGTCCTTTAATTGAAAAAACTCCCACGCGCTCTCACGGCTAGCGGGTCAGCGCCAAAAGGAGGTGTGACAAAGGGTACCAAAGACCTATGATTAAAAGACGGAATTTTTAACAAGTCATGAAGAGCAGTCCAATAGGAGGCCCAGACTTTGACTAGAGAAAGTTGGGCGGCCTGGGCCTATGATAAGCCTAAAGAATAGAAGTTACAAAGCCAAGTCTACGCAAAAGGTTGGCCAGTCATAGGCCTGGGCCCAGACCCAAACGAACACGAAAATCAGATCTGGACCTGGGCCACTCGTTAGGGCACTGAGACCCAAACCAATAAAACAGGATGTTGAGCCTTGAATATATCAACAGACCTTAAACCAAATGGAATTTCAGTTTAAATTTACGGTGACTAAACATGTTTCAAAATGTTCTGATTTTTGTAATAAAAGGGACAATGTACAACCTATTCAGATTAATGAACTACTAGTTGTTGGAATCCAATTTCATATTCAGACTATGTTTAGGCTAGCTAACTGCTACAAATACCTACGAGATTTAATAAAGTAATAGAGCAATTAAGACCTACATCGAGGTGTTAAACTCAAGGACACAGTAACATGAGAAATGCTAATTCTCTGATTTTAAAATAAACTTACTGGTGTCAAAACTAAAGTACTGCACTACTAAAATATTTATTAGGCATGAGTTTAACATTGACATGGCCTACATTCTAATTTCAAAGCCAGTTTCAAAGTTTTAACAAACAGTTATCATATGAATTCAAACTATACTACACTAAGGCTATTATGTTAGAATGAATAAATTCCAGCTCAAATTTGACAGTCCAGTATAGTCCAAAATAGTCCTATTTAAATACAAATGACATTTCATTCTAAACTACATGGAATCCGATATGAGAATACATGGAGAATCTTTAATTCACTTCATTTCATGTTCCATAAGCATAGGAGTTTATAGGACGTGTACCTGGAAGTTGAGAGATAATAAGAAGAGAGAAAGGTCAGCAACAACAAACGTACGTAACATCACCAACAAATCTAGACTCAAATCATCATTTTCAAAACCTAGGGATCGAATTGTAGGCAACAAAAGGATATAATATCGAAAGCAAGAGTAATTTCAGATCCAAAATGATACCACAAAGCCAAAAATCAACCCAACAATTAGCACTTCCAACAAATAACCCAAACAACCAACTCGAAACAAACCAAATTCAACTCGAAGGAACTAAAGAGTTTCTGGACTTCAACTACGGAACAAATAAGAACAAATTTAGCTATTTTGGATTCAAACTGTAAGGCCCCGTAAAAATTTTGTGCATAAAACCTAGTAGTTGTGGTGTCATGGTCCGAATAATGTGTTAGGAATGCGTAGAATTCTTCGCGGCGAGCAAGCTCGCCGCGGTTCGAACCCTTGGTAGTGATTTAAGTTTCAAAAATGTAGAGAATTAATTTTTCCGAAAAATGTCAAATATGCGGTCAAGAATGCGACCGCAAACCTGATATGCGGACCGCATTCTTGCCGCAAATCGTTCCAGAGAGTTTCCCAAAAATCTGTCAAAAGTGCGGTCGATGTGCGATCGCATGTCAAATCTGCGGTGCATTTTGCAACCGCAGATCAAACATGCGGACCGCATTTTGGCCGCATTCCTTAACAGAACCTGCATAACTTTGAGGTCATTTTGCGGTCACTTTGCGGACCGCATGTGGATTCTGCGGTCGCATAGTGACCGCATATTCGACCCCGGCCCAGATTTTTGTAACATTTTGACCCGATCCCTTCTTTAATATAACACACTTCTTCTTCATTTTATCATATCATCTTACCAAAAATTAGAGAGAGAAGAGAGGGTTTTTAGAGAGAGAAATCTTGCATCTTCAAGGATTGTTCTAACTATTTTAATTCCAAGGATCCTAGGGCAAGGATTCAACTTTCCCAATCTTTTCAAGGTAAAAACCCTAACTATTTTCTTTGATTTTCAGTTTTAATTGGGTAAAGAGAGGTTTGCATATAATAGCTTTTGAAAATAGAATTTTTACACTCATGCATGATTATTGAACTTGATTTCTAGTAAAAAAAGAAGTGAGTAGAAGTAAGAGTCTTCAAGAACAAGGTTGGCAAGAGTAGGATATCTTGGGTAAGCATAAAGTAGGAGGAAAAATCATCACCGGTATGTATGGCTAATTTTGATTCTTGTAAAATCGCCCAAATGTGTGCGAATTGTTTTGGCATGTGTCAAATTGAGAAATTTTACGTAATTCTTTGATTTCCTTGTTGAGCATTTGATTGATGTTGAACTACGTGTGGTGTGGTATGAAATATGAATTGAAAGATAAAAAGGTAATCGAGATTGGTAAAGAATTGGGAACAACCATTGTGATGGCATATTTGGCTTATTGTGGAAGGAATTTGAAACATCTTAATTGTGGTAAATTGTTGAACATGATTACGTGGGCATTTTCGCTTTTTGGAATACTTGTAACTTGGTTTTGATATTGGCTTGAGAAGAAATTGAGAACATGAACCAATGTGTAAGTTGCTTATTTGAAATTGTTGAAATTGTGTGTAGTACCTTATCTGCGCTGTTTGAAATTGTTGTGTTTTCAACCGTAAGGCGGGGTCGTGTTGCGCGCCGCAACGTGGTGAAATAAGGTGTGGGTTGGGGTGATAAGGGTGGCCGAGGTAATAAGGGTGGTCAGGGGCAATAAGGATGGAAAGCGATCGAAATCGCTATTGAAAATTGATACAAAAATCAATAATGTGAAATTGTGAAAGGAGACAGCAGGAGAGTTTGCAACCTGTGGGGCACTGATTGCCCCTTTGTTTGACTACTTGTACTTTACGTGATTGATTGGTTATTGTTAAATTGGTTGATTGTAGAAAGTGCTTTGTGTTGAGAATTATTTGAAATAAGGAAAATGTGGAAATATGGTTGGTTGGCTTGATTAATTGTTGATGTAATTTAATGGCTTGAGTTTACTTGGGACAAAGTTTGTCCATACATACCAGTACAATTCAAGTGTACTGACGTCCCTTTTTGCCGGGGGCGCTACATTCGTGTCATGATTGTAGGTGGATCAGTAGCAGGCACTTCAGCTCATCGGCAGTAGTATCTTTCATCCTCCACTGCCCGTTTTTGGTGAGCCCCTTTCTTCCTCGGGGCCTTGTGTGGTTCATGCCACTTCGGTTTAGATTTCATTTTGGTTTTGTAAGGTATAGCCGGAGCCTTGTTACCGGCAAGCATTGTATTTCCTTTTTGTACCCTAGAGGCTCTGTAGACATGTAAACTGTGGGACTCCAGTCTTATGTATATATGTTGTGTTATGTCGGGCGTTGTAAAAATTGAAATCTTGTTAATGAATCACTCGTATCATTTTATTTGTTTAATGTGAAATCAATTATGATTAGTAATATATTTGGTTAATGAGAAACAGTCAACACAGGGGTAACGCGTGGGAATGAAAGGCACCCAGGTCCGCTTGACTGAGGCAACCCGGTCAGGCGCCGGTCATGTCCCTCGATTTGGGGCGTGACACAAACGAGCTAGAACAAAGAGATTTCAATGGAATAGTTTTTTTTTTGAGTTTTCTACTATTTGTTTTTATTTGGTTTTTGAATTTTGAATTTCAAGTTTTAGATCTGTAAAACAGGGAGAACACTTTTTTTTGGGGGGGGGGGAGGGGAATTCTTTAGAGGCTGAAAACTTGTGAGTGAAGGCAGTGACATGTTTATTTATAGGCACAAGGGAGGGCAGCCCTCAGTTTTTTATTTTTTTCTAGTCCTTGTTTATTTTTCAGATTTTAACTACTTAGTCCTTTATTTATTGACTTGCTACTCAAGTCACTACACCTATTTTCTGAATTTCAATCTTAAAGCCCATTCTAGAAGGTCCCAGTGAATTCCATTTCAGTTTTTAAAAGATTCTCTACCCTTGAATTACCTGACTTACCCTTTTATTCCACTGAAATTACCAAACTATAGTTAACTGGCCCAACCCCCTTAACCATGATTAACTAAATAAGATCTAAATAAAATGTTCATAAACAGATAATCACGTAAAATCAAACTATCTGGACAGATTAAACTAAGTATGAAGTTAAACATATTAATGAACTACACTTAACAACTAAATCAAAGTGAAGAAATTAACTAACTAAAACAAGAATTAAACCAATCAACACAGACTCCAATTGTACATGAAATTTAAAACAACATCAATCAACTTGAAGAAACGGAACATCAAAAAGTTAAACTAAACCTAAACACTGAACAAGAACTAATGCTTATACTAATAACAAATAAAATATTTAATAGAACTCAAACAATAATCAAATAAGAATAACTTCGATTACTGACCCCAAATGGATAACACAGAATCCAAATCATTTAATGAAGCAAAATCATCAAGAAGAGAGGACACTTCGAAAATAAAACAAATAAAGCAACTCACTGGTTTTGGGTCTTCAACTGCACTGACCTTGAACTTTGATTTTCCATTAATGTTGCATGTATATCTCGTCTGAAATAGACATATAACATTAATTCAAAATCAACGAATCCTTGAAACTCCTAAAACAGGCTGAGACCTCGAACTCTAGATCTGCAATTCATGGGGTTCTACTTAGATTTGAAATATTTTAATTTGGGTTTCGGAATGAGGAGGTCAAGAAGATTGTAGGATGTAATTTTGGTCAGATTTGGAAGATGTAAGGTTTTGGCCGGGTCTTCAAATTAATATTCGAAGGATTTGGTTGATATTTGAGGGAAAATGATCATGAATTTGGAACGAGGGGAGTGATGAGGTCTTATGATGTTATTTTGGTGGTGGTTGGTGGTGTTTATGGTGGCGCCGCCATGAGGAAGGCTGAGGGATTTGGGGCGGCCATTGCTAGGGTTTCTGGTTAGAGAGTTGTGGTGAAGGAGACGAGATGAGGGGTGGGTGGGGTGGGGATGATCGGACAATTATATATTTAGTGGAAGGGGCTTCTCAACTGTCAGATCAATGAACATAGACGGTTGAGATTGGGCCTCGGTGAAACGGCATCGTTCGGTGTGTTAAACAAAGTGGGCCGTTTGGACCGGGTTTGGGGCGTTTGGGCCAGGTCCGGGGTGCATTTGGTGAGATTTTGGGGTCTCATTTGGGTGGAAACACACCTGGCCCAAATTTGGGCCCTTTTAATTAGTTGTTTGTTTTCTTTCCTTTTCTCTTCTTTTTTATTTTCTGATTTTATTAAATGTAAGATTAAAAATAAAAAATCCAAAATGACTCTAAAATTATACTAATTAGTTTATAATTCCTAACTAAACGCAAACTAAGACAATTAAAAATATAAATATAATTTTTTTTTGTTATTTTCTTTATTTATTTCTTTAAAGTAACTTAACTACTAATTGATCCTAAAATGCGAAATTAAACTCTAAACGCAAATATCAAGTATTTTGTATTTTTTACTAATTAAAATGCACAAACCAAATGCAAATAATTACGACAAAAATGTCACAAAATCCCCCAAATTGTAAAACAATAAAAGAATTTTTTTTGTTTGAATTTCTAGGAGTAATTCATATAGGGCAAACATTGCGTGCTCACAATCACATTGTATTATCATGAGGGGATTCTCGAGGCCAAGGTGATATTTAAGCACATCATGTAGCTTACTCAATACTTGGTAAAATGGTTCAATTGTCCTACCGAAGACAACACTTGGATGGATGCTCATACCTTAAAATATCAGTTTCCACAATTTGTCCTTAAGGACAAAGATCTTTTGGGGGGGAGGGGGGGAGTAATTGTTATATGCCAATTTGTTAGAAGGGGTATATTAGACATTTTATTCAGAAGTTAGTTATACGGTTAACTGTCAGAAGTTAGTTAGAGAGAGAGCCAGCTAGTTGGAGAGAGAGCCAGCTAGTTGGGCTTATTAGCTGTGACACTAGTTATGAATACGAGATGCACGGTAAAGGATTGATATGTTTAAATCAATAAAACTCTTCTCTCTTCTTAGTCTCAATTACTCTGCAATATATGAAGTGTATTGTTCAAAGATTATTCTTTCTCTAATCTCTTAGATTCACTTTCATTTGGATCCCCGATGTTCAGTAGACAACAAATTTGAAGTTAACTTATCTCTGCAGCAGTTTTGTTGTGTTAATGTGTTATCCTTTTTGTGCGCTTGATTTTGCAATTTCGTGGGATCATGGGGAGTTTCTTATCTTTTAATTTAATAAAATAATACTTATAGAATTAAATCTACTGATTTTTAACAAAGAAGTGGGGCAAAAAAAAAAAGTACAAAAAACTAAGGAAAACACAGGTTTCCATTTTTTGGAATTGGAGCAGTTATATGTTTTTCGTTATTTTGTTTTGAAAAATATGTGTACAAAAAATGTGGGACTTTACAAAACTCCAATAATTGAATTGGTTAATTATTTAAAAAGTTTTTTTTGATTCTCCAAATTCATTGAATTGTAACTGTTATACGATAGTTTTTGTCGAGTTAATTTGTTATCTTTTTGTGATTTTACGATTACGTGGGATCACGAGAGGTTTTCTCATCTTTTAATTAATTTATTTAAATATATAGAGTTCAACTACAAGTTTCTCACAAAAAAGTAGATGGGGACACTCGTTTATTCTTTTTAATTGTATCAAGCATTTTTTCTTATTTTTCCCCTATTTCTTTATTTAAGATTATTTCTATTTTAAATTAATTTTTTAACCTTCAAGTTAGTTGGAGCTTTGTCCTAAAAATGGACACATGTTTAATTATTGTTTTGATACTTATCATAGTAATATGATTTGCTTCTTCTATTCTATATAAAATAAATAGATTTTATTTATTTATTTCCAGGAAAAAATGGGACAACTATATTTATTAATACGGGTCGGGTCAGTTTCCTGACAGGAATAGCTTATTCGGGTTCAAGTAAAGGTCCAGATTTAGAGACCTGATACGGGCAACGGAGAAGAAGGTACAGAGTGGCCACCGTCTTTCGGAGCAGATAGTCATATGATTTTATAAAGTGGTATTCCCCCCCGTTAAGAAGAAATTGCAACAACACAATCAACAAGCTTTTCTTAGTTTATTGGAAAAGAAAAGCTTTTCTAAAACCCTAAATTCAAAGAGATTATAGTTCCAAGAAGGAATAAGTGACAAATTACACCATGGGGAAGAAACAGCACAGTAAAGATCGTATGTTCATAACCAAGACTGAATGGGCCACCGAATGGGGCGGCGCTAAAAACAAAGAGCTAAAAACCCCTTTTAAACGGCTCCCTTTTTATTGCTGCGCGTAAGCTCATTGCTCCGCTATAATTGCTTCGGTTATTTTTTGCTCATTATCATCTTTTCAAGTTTATTTTTGGTTAAACTTGGTGTGTAATTTGAATTTGCAGTCTTACATTTACTCCATTCGAGGATCCTGTATGCACAGAAGATGGCAGTGTCTTTGAAATAGTGTCAGTATTTTATTGTCTCAGTGTTTCCATTACAAGTTGGATTTTCATCTGAACATTTAGTGTTAATTGATCTAATTTCTTTTCTGCAGGCATATAGTTCCATATATCAGGAAATACGGGAAGAGTCCAGTGACTGGAGCTCCTTTGAAGCAAGAGGACTTAATTCCTCTTACTTTCCACAAGAATGCTGAAGGTAATATCTTTTTTCTGAAGATATCCAATCTATAAGTCCAATTACCCATGAATTATTTACTTAAAGAAAAACAAGTATGCTTAAAGTTGCACAAACATTTGTTTATGTCTTGTCTGACATTGAATGTGGAATCAGCACTTGTGTCTATTCCTTTCACAGTAATCAATTCAAACTTCTATAGCAATTTGTTGATGAAAACCTGGGTCTTTAGTATCTGGTAATTAGGTACAGATATAATTTCTACTAGCTTTTGGGAGGTCCGTCATATGGCAGATATTGTCATTTATCAGGAATGAATTTAAAAGTGGTGATTATTGTTTCAGGAGAGTATCATTGTCCTGTCCTGAACAAGGTTTTTACGGAATTTACACATATAGTTGCTGTAAGAACTACGGGGAATGTTTTCTGCTACGAGGTATGGGATGTTTGTCTTCTGATCTCTATTCTTTAATTTCCTTCAAATAAAAGAGCACATGCTTGTTCCTTGCATGGAGAGTTTGATCCCGGCTTTCTTGCATAGGCAGTTAAAGAATTGAATATCAAGACAAAGAACTGGAAGGAGCTTCTCACTGATGAACCATTCACTAGAGAAGACCTTATAACAATTCAAGTAAGGTTCTAAATTACTTTCCTTCCTCTCAACTGTTATATATGCTAAATTAGAATGCTGACTATTGTGATGTGTTGCTTATATTGATACATTTAAACATCTAACTGCAGAATCCTAATGCACTGGACGCCAAGGTGCTTCTTGATTTTGATCATGTTAAGAAAAGTTTAACGGTTGATGATGAAGGTGAGTAATTCATTTATTCATACAAGTTTTGCTGCGATTTTGGCTCCTCTGCTAATAAGTGTTTGGTACTTCATCAGAAATACAGAAAATGCAATCTGACCCTTCATACAACATAAATATTACTGGAGACATCAAGCAAATGCTTAAGGAGCTTGGAAGTGAGAACGCAAAAGAGATCGCACTGCATGGTGGAGGTGGGAACAAGGCACAGAATGAAAGAGCTGCTGCTCTTACTGCTATTTTAGCTGCAAGATCGCGTATCAAAGATGATGCAAAAACAAAGGAAAATGGTGAAGGTACAGCAAAGCAGACTTTCAGCATTGTGGATGCTGCATCAGCATCAGTTCATGGAAGAAGTGCAGCTGCTGCAAAGTCTGGTTCAACTGATAAAACCGCTGCGCGGATAGCTTTGCACATGTTGGGTGAAAGGACACCAGTGAATGCTAAGCTGGTTAGTTTTTATAATGAAATAATCTCTTTCCTTTTTCCTTGGATCAATTCATAGAGAGTAAATATTAACCTGTACGCATAGTTTACACTTTTCATTTGGGAGCCTATACCTGATGTGCTTTTTCAGAATTTTCCCATATTATGTTAAGTTCAAGCGCGTTATATGTTTCAAAGAAATACATCTTTTATCTTTTTTGTTTTTGTCCCGATTTGATTATCAATTTCCTTTTACAAAAAGAAAACAAATATTTTTGGTAAAGCACATAGGAAACTAATATTTAGTCAAGCCTTTCATCATCTCTTTTAGCTTTGCTCGCATCGCATTCCTTTCTTCTTCTCTTCTCGTTCTTGTTTCTGTTGGTCAGATTATGTTGAATTTGACTTCATGTCTAGATTTTTTCTATAACTAATGGTGCATCCTGAGTAACGTCATAATTCTGTTACTTTGACCTCATAGCAAAAAATAGGGCATAATGGAAGCAAAAGATTAATATAGGGGATACCTATTGGTTGGAACTGTGTTTTAGTCACGTTAGTACGTTTACCTTAGGTCTTATGTTGTTTAGGAGTCTTTTAGTGCTGTTTGAGATTTATTTGTCATATGAAAATAGTGAGACTTCTAGCACTTCTTATTATTATTCTATAATATGGGCCTTAAATGAGTTTAAATGGAGCGACGACATGGTTAGTGAGGATTCATATAGCTGCCCCAACTTGCTTGGGATTAAGGCATAATAGTTGTCTTTGACCTTGTGGCATGTCATTATGGTTTCTTTATCTGGATAATCCAATACAACCATGTCGCACTAGTGAAACCATAGTATAGATGTATGTTATAAGAGTTGCTACTGGTGTAATATTCCTTCTTCGCACGTTAATCAAGAAACATATAGTAGTTCTTTTTTATGAGACATCTAGTGACAAGATGGTTTTTACATCTTTCTTCACAACTAGCTAGCTATCAGCGTAATAAAAAAACTAGCTAGCTATAAGTTGTGCTCCTTTTAAATTGTTCTGTGCTGCAATAGCTTGCTTTCCTGTAGTTAAAACAATTGACATTGGCTTGCATTAATTTCATATTCTATCTGTTAATCTCTTCGCCTTCTTTGCTCATAAGCTTTTACCTTATCAAAAAAATAAAATAAAAAAGTTGCTCATTGCTGGTGATTAGTCTAACTTCTATATTGTTGAGGTTTAGTGAGATGCTAGGTGCAAAAATTTTCTTTTACTTATCTATAAAAAGAGAAGAGATGCTAGGTGCAACAAGAAATAACACATGGAAGCATCGCTGAAATCTGTTGTTTTATTCAAAGTGATTTATAATGCTATTCAATTCTTTCAGGTTAAGAGTCGTTTTACCACTGGTGCTGCTTCTCGCTCCTTCACTTCCACCTCCTATGATCCAGTAACAAAGAATGAATATGAATATGTTAAAGTTGAGAAAAACCCCAAAAAGAAAGGTTACATCCAGCTGCATACAACACATGGTGATTTGAACATTGAGCTTCATTGTGACATAACACCAAGGACATGTGAAAACTTCATTACCCTTTGTGAACGAGGATATTACAATGGAGTAGCGTTTCATAGAAACATCCGGTATTTTGATAACTTTTTTACTTGAAATGGTTGTAGAGTATTTGTTTATCAATAGGGACCATTGAATGTCAAGGAACTAATTTGTTTATGTTTGCAGGAATTTTATGATTCAGGGTGGTGACCCAACTGGCACTGGAAGAGGAGGCGAGTCTATCTGGGGAAAGCCCTTCAAGGATGAAGTACACTCCAAGTTGCTGCATTCTGGTAGAGGTGTTGTTAGCATGGCTAACTCTGGTCCGCACTCAAATGGTTCACAGTTCTTCATCCTGTACAAGTCTGCAACTCACTTAAATTTCAAACATACCGTCTTTGGTATGGTTGTTGGAGGCTTGACAACACTTTCTGCTATGGAGAAAGTTCCTGTCGATGACGATGACCGACCTCTGGTTAGTAGGAAGAGAAACTATATATTTACTTCTTATTCAATGACTTAGCACCTTGAGTCATGCCTTGGATGCAAAGTTTGGTTGGGAGTTCAACTAACTTTGGGTGAAAATACTCCCATAAATCTTTTTTAGTAATACCAGCACTGTTACATATCTGAAAGCTTACGTTGTTACATGGTTAATGTGGAGAATACAAATATTTCTCAAATAAAAGTGATCGATTTTTTATTGACTATCTAATAGTTGTTTATTTAAAGAAACAGTTTCATAATCCAAACCGAACAAGTGAAGAATCTTCATCTACCTGCTCAGCTTTTGGGGTGATTTTTAGTTTTTTTTTTTCCTAAAATCACTAGAAACAGTTTCATAGTCCAGATGAAACAAGTCAAGAATCTGTGTTACCCTGTTCAGCTTTGGGATAAGGATGAGATTTGGAGATCTTGTCAATGTAGACTTACTGTACCGCACGTGCATGTTAATTTATCTTCCTCTTATTCTCGCACAGTCATCATGCTTATGATTTTTCCATCTGTGGTTAAGATGGCAGATTGTATGCTACCAGTTTCTCTAAATGAATTACTTCTCTAAAGAGAAAAGTGGGGAAAGGAGGGGGTGGGGATCTTCCATTCTCAATATTCTTGATTTTTGGGTTTCAACAGAAATTGGAGCGGTAGGATCTAATCAGGATCTCATATAGGTGTAAAGAACCGAAGGCAATGTGATATTTGCTTGTGCTATTTCAGCCAATTGTGAGCTGTTGGTTGTTTAATGCTTTTTGTTTTTGTTTTGGAAAGAAGACTTTATTTTCTTCCCAGATATCATCTTGTCAAGTGGCCTTCTATTTGTTTGGGTATTTTCATCCAGTGTTCCTTCATCTTTCATATCCTTCCGCTGGAGGAAGCGCATACTTGAAAATCTTGCTGTCTTTTCTGCGCTTTCAGTGTTTTAATTTCTTATCTTGATAATTTTTGAAGCTGACTCTTTGTTCTGATGCCTGAGTCCTTACCTCAACTCCTTTTGCTTCTGCTGTCTGTGCAGGAAGAAATCAAGATAATAAGCGTAGAAGTTTATGTCAATCCCTATGCAGAGCTTGATGAAGAAGAAGAAGAGAAAACAAATGATGACAAGAAAACTGAAGATGAAGATAATGTTAGTATTTGTTCTTTTTCTTTAGCCTTTTTTTATGGCAGAGCCATTTTGCTTGTTTGATTGGATCTACTAATACTCTCTGTCCATCTTTCTCTCTTTTCTCTTCCTGTATTTCAGGAGAAGGTTGGATCATGGTACAGCAACCCT
Source organism: Nicotiana noctiflora (assembly GCA_032618575.1). NCBI lineage: Eukaryota > Viridiplantae > Streptophyta > Magnoliopsida > Solanales > Solanaceae > Nicotiana > Nicotiana noctiflora. Next base: position 84,972 of record JASVEL010003631.1, read on the forward strand.
GGAACAGGTAACTCAGAGATTCAAGCTGTTGGCAGTGGGGTTGGGAAGTATTTGAAAGCAAGGGCTGCACAGGCCGACTCCAAAACTTCTTCTGATAGTAGTCTACCACCTATTTCTGCTGCAAAGAAGAGAAAAACGGGAACATCAACAGAGCTTAAAGATTTTTCAGCATGGTAGAATTGCTATTATCAGTTAATACTGTGACATTGAATAGCTATAGGCGAGTGTAACATATTCAGCAGATACGTGTAAGAGGGAAACGAAATGGTTAGGATGTAAACTCGATTTGAGCCCCTTTTTGTTTTTAATTTTTAAAGATTATCAGGGTGACAAATTAGACACTTAATAAAAGGACATGAAGAAATGCTTTCAGTGTAGGTTTACTCTTATATTCAAGACAAGATACATTTGTAACATATTTACATGAGAGCATTGTACATGTGACCGCCGACTATGTTTTGCATTTTTGGCTATTTATGTTATGTGATGTGTGCGCGTGTGTATATTGATAATCGAGTTAACTTTTGTTATAAAAATTATTTGATGACTTCGGTACAGTAAAAGTAAAAGTTGGATGACCATACATGAAATTAACCTGCAGTTTGAGAATAGCTAAGTGGAGCGTCGAGTTTAGTTGTTGCCCAAAAAACCTCTCAGCCCGTTCCACCAGTGAAGGTGTCTTTTATAAGAAGGTAATAGAGTGTCACGTTGTTGGTGTTTGTTTGTTCTTAGTATTTGAAAGGCATGTATTTCCAGGTTTAAGCATTTTGCAACCCTTGGTGAGAATCTCGTGTAGCTAAATTCATAACTAGGCGTTTCAATATCTCCATGAGGCAAAAAGCAGGTCTGTTTTGAGTGTTGTTCATTTCGTGATGTGGTAAAGCAATAGTAAGAAAATAAGGTGGAGGAAGTAGTAGTATCATAACTCACAGGCATTTGTTAAAGCCGGCATCAATGGAACAACGCCTGCAAATTGAAACAGCATATAGTGCACTTAATTATGAATCTGCAGCGATGGTGCTGACTACTGAGTGCATTTCTTCAGTTGTGGGACTCGACTTAAACAAAACAAAAGCTGATTCTATTGTCTCTTAAAAAATTTGGTTACTCGCTGCTTTGACCTGGTCATTATAAAAGGTAAGTCTCCACTTCAAGATTACATTTTCAAAGTATTTTTGTCAGAAAATCCAGAAAGACGTTCTTCTTTGCGTCAATACTATATATTTAAGGTCTAAATTTGAATCATTTAATTCTCCAATTATTAAATGCATTTATTATGATCTTTTTATTTTTTACTAGTAACCACTTAGTATTTGCTTCCGAACCGTTCTGATTTGGAAGGAGTCTTAAAATCATTAAGATTTGTTCACTTAAAGATTGATTTGAATATTATCTCTTACTACGAAAAATTATATAAAATTTGTATATGTATACATTTTGTATGTTAATATATAATAGTTATATAATTTTTATATACTTTTTTTGGCTATTAGATATAAATAATTTTTGGCGTGAAGTGATAATCCAATCTGCTTATTCGTTTGCTTCAATAATACTCCTAGAAGTGATCTTGGCAACTCCTTTTTTTTCTTCAAATTTTAACTTTTCTTTTTGGAAAAATCATTCGCAATTGTTAAAAGTAAACTTTTCAACAATAAAATTTTAAATTTATCAGTACTATTAGTGGGTATTAGTTTGTAAAATATTTTCAATAAGTAAATTAAAAAAACGGTGAGTGCCGAAACCAACCCCGTAATTGATCTTGGATAGATTCTTGTCAGTTAAACTAAACTGCTCCACTTTAGCATACTTAAGGGACTAAATATGCTCAGTGTTATATTTGAGGGATCAAAATAAACCTACCTCAAAGATAAGGGACAATATTGGCTAAAAACTCAATATTTTTCATCAAACAAATAGTTTTTACAACACCAAGTAATTAAGATTTTCTCTAATTTAGTGTGAATATACTATTTAGTTAGTACTCCAGTAAATATTTGAATTATATGTTTATAAACTTTTAATAAAAGATACACATTGAGATCTGGAGAAAACATACAATCTTAATAATTTAATGATTAAGCTTTTCAAAGAAAAAATATCAGTTATATATACACATAATAGATTGAGTATATCTACACCTCATCCCCCCCTACTTGACCAGGTCTTAGGGACTTTTCCCGAAAGATTTTGACTCTTCCAGTGTTAGAGTAGGTGAAGGTAAAGTTGGAATTACATGCCCAGCCGTATTCATAATTCATTGTGAACTGTAAGACTTGAAGAGAATGTTTCGATTTGACGAGTAGTGAATTTGATTACATAAAAACAAAAAGCATCAAACAATGGTGGGGTTCCAATTCCATTCACCCCATTACGAATTACTCCCTCCACTTTGGACTGGATCCGCTCAGGCGACGGAATGTAGAAGCAGGTTCAGTTGAACACGTCCATAACTAATATTAGCATGCGTATAAGCGGATTTAAAAATAATTTTATACAAAATTTATCCTGCTTTAGTCATAATTTATACATATATACTGTATTATTTTTTGACGAAGCGGATTCAGTTGAACCGGTTTCTCACCACTTGTGTCCGCCCGTGATTCGCTCCTTGCTCTTCTGCCCTTTCTGACTAAGGGATAACGGGATAAAAACAATTGGACTAAAAATATTGGCAATTTCATTTCTAAAACTTCATTATTAGATGTAATAATCTTGATATCTGCGTTAGCTAATTGCACGATTTTATTAACTACTTTATCTTCTTTTATTTTGGTTTTCATTCGATTTCGGTAACTATTTTGCGGCCTTAATTAGTTCAAATTCATGACATATATATAAGACCTATTAAAAGGGAAGCGCTCTCCAAGCCGTATCTTTACTAGAGACAGGAAAGTGTGTTTCCACTCTTGTAACTCAGGGAAAAACAAAAGTAACATTTTCTTCACATATTAAAAATTTATTAATCCATTTTTAAGCATAGTCTAAGCAGTCGCTTTCTGTTAGTACTCGGGATGTCATCTTGAAACATACATTTTACAAAGAAGATTACCACAGACATAGTATATCAATTGTTAGACAAATGACTACGTAGAGAAACCGAGTATATTTTCCAAAAGTTGACCTGTTAAACACGCAAACACGGTAAATACTGTGTTAATTCTTAAATAAACAATGAAATATAAAAATAGAGAGAGAATTTAAAAAAATTAAGGGACTAATTAAATGGGGATTGTTCTCCAAAGTTGAGTTAAAAAGTTGTTCAGTGATCTTTCATAGTCACCTTTTAAACTAATCCAACGACGATCTAAATTATGCACGAGATATTGTCACATCATTTCCAGTTTCATTAAGAAAATCATGTTGCTGACGTTCTCTTTTATATTTTAAGTTACTATAATAAGTGCGTTAATTAAGCTTCGACGTGGATGACCTATTTGTTTAGTTTGACATATTCAAACAAGAGAAAAGAAGATTAAAAAAAAAGAGTGTATGGTCTCTCGAGTTTTACCTCAGCTTAAAAAAGAAAAAAGAAAGGGGAATTTTGTTAATTCCTCCCAAGAGAATATATCTTGGAAAATGGAGTGAGAACCAGACCTGGTTGTGTGCAATGACCACTCTGCCCTTTCTCAAATCATATAAATTTTCATTTGGATTGAATCATGAAGGGGAATGCAAATATTCTTTCTTTCCTATAAACGTACGTAGACCAAACCTACTACCCATTCTCTAGAAAGAGAAGAGAGTCCGAATTAGTAAATTAAATTTTTTCCAATGATTGTAAGGATAGAGCCAATAATATAAATAAGGAATTTGAGTTAATGCAATTATATAGCACGTACATAACAAGAAAGGGCGAGGGGCCAGCTTAATACAAGACCATCATATCATTTACTTAGTTTTTACAGCTTGCTTTGATGATTAAACTATATCCTTTGAACGGGCGAAAACCCCTCATTCTCTTCATTTTTCTTTGTCAGCCCCCTAGTTATCTTTGAAAAAGCAGTAATCATGTTAATTACGAGCAACGTATTATAAATCATGCCTAAACACTTTTACACTATCAATTTATTTTAATATAATAACTGATTAATTATTATTTTTTTAAGATTATTAATCTTATCAACTTGCACATAGAGGCGGACTTACCCTTTAGTAGCAAGGTTATCAGTCCCTGATAACTTTGAAAAAATTATAGATATATATTTTAAATAATAATATGTATATATTTTAAATAATAATATGTATATATTTTGAGTGACACTCTAAGATTCAAACCTTAGGTAGCTGTATTGGTTGATTAGGGGGCATGACTTGACTTTTATAGTGCTGCCAGGTTCAGTTCTGATTCTAGCATTTGCTCAAATTTTTATTCGATATTAATTCTCCCAGTCACTTTCAAAATTTTTATCCGCCTCTACTACTAATGTATAGTATAATTTTTATATACTTGACCTTTTATTACTACCCGTGCAGTGGATTAAAAGAGCTAGACTGACTTGTTATTTCAAGAAAATATTAGTAACCAATGGATTTTCTAGCCTTTGATATGGATTAAGCAATAAGTTCCATAATAATCACACTAAGACATAGCACAAGAACGCGCGGCAGAAATATTTTATAGGAAAATGGCCTAGTTCTAAATCTAGTGGTGATGATGGAAATGTTATGGGGTTGGGAGAAAAGTAAGAGCATGCCCTGGATTTAAGATAAATTCCCTACGTTTAATATTGTATTCAAAGTTAAAACGAAGATTATAATGATGTTGCATACTGTATGGGTTTTCGTAGAAGTATAAGAAAGGTAAAAAAAAGGGCAGAATTTTCATCTTTTTGTTGTTGCTGTTGGTCTTTTGGCAGGCTTTGAAGATGGATTAGGAGGCAAAAGAATGTGAATGAATAGGTTATTGTGTTGGGCGAAAATAATAATAATGGAATGGTTTTGGTGGTGGGTTTGATAATTGATAATATATCATGGAATCCATGAAATCATCACGATGATGCACGCCGGCAGCTTTTTTAATGTCTCTTTCCTTTTCTCTTTTCCCCTCAAAACCCAATTTGTCACGCCTGCTCCCACTCACTTATACTCCCTCCTCTCCTCTTCTCTTTTCAATGTGTGTATCTCAAAAATATGATATGAAAAAGCTAATCTACTAAGCTGTTTCTTGGGGTCTCGACTTTATATAATCTTTTCCACCTTTTTTTATTTCTTTATTATACCACTATCTATATCTTTTGTCAGACTATATTTTCTATATCTAAATACACACCAACCAGTCCCAATATGGCTTCATGTTTTAACGGGAAAAAATTACAACTATTTTCAGTCATTTGAAAGAAATCAAGAATGACTAGGAAACAATAGAAACCAAATCTACCTCACATCTCCATTTCATTCTTATCATAATAATAATAATATCTCGACTGCCTCAATAAAAAGAAAAAGCAAAGTAAAATTTTTACTTGGATATATATTCTTCTCGATCTCTTTTTATTCTTTGCCCACTCTTCTCCCCTTTCTTTAATTATATAATATGTATATCCTCTAGCTAAAACTACCTACTCCACTTCGAATCTTTTGCTTTGAACCATCCAACAGAATCACTTGAAAAAAAGGTACACTATTCTTGAACATTTTATTCTTTAACTTTGATGTGGGTCGGCCGTTGGTTAAATGGATACTTTGTTTAGATTAGTTAGTCTTCAACAACAACAACAACAACAACAATCTGATCAATCCTTTAACTCCAGTAGAACTTCAAGCAGCTCAAGATCTTCTAATAAACAAAACACCTATACTACTTACAATTACCCTCCTCATCATAATCAAGAAGACGAAGAATGCTTCAACTTTTTCATGGATGAAGATGACTTCTCTTCTAATTCCTCTTCTAAACACAACAACTACCCTCCTCCTTATCATTACCAACATCAACAACAACAACAATTTTCCAACACTCCTACACCGACAACCACTAGCAGTACTCCAACACAATCTCATCAGTACTATGATCAGTTCTCTCCAGCACGTGACTTAAACCTCGAATTCGGTTCCTCATTTTCGGGTAAGTGGGCAACGGACATCCTTCTAGAAACTTCCCGTGCCATTGCTGATAAGAATAGCACACGTGTCCAGCAGCTGATGTGGATGTTGAATGAGCTGAGTTCTCCCTATGGTGACACGGAACAAAAAATGGCTTCTTATTTTTTGCAGGCTTTGTTTAGTCGCATGACGGATTCTGGCGAACGTTGTTATAGAACGTTGGTGTCTGCTTCTGATAAAACATGTTCTTTCGAGTCAACAAGGAAATTGGTTTTGAAATTCCAGGAAGTTAGCCCGTGGACAACTTTTGGTCACGTTGCGTCTAATGGTGCAATTATGGAAGCGTTCGAAGGTGAAAGTAAGTTGCATATAATTGATATTAGCAACACTTATTGTACTCAATGGCCAACTTTGCTTGAAGCTCTTGCTACTCGTACTGATGAAACTCCTCATCTCCGACTCACCACCGTGGTCGTTGGTGGCGCCACCGGAGGTACGGCCGCTGTGCAAAAGGTTATGAAAGAGATCGGTTGTAGAATGGAAAAATTTGCTAGACTTATGGGTGTGCCATTTAAGTTTAATGTCATACATCATATGGGAAATTTATCTGAATTGGATATTGGTGCCTTAGATATTAAAGAAGATGAAGCGCTAGCAATCAATTGTATTGGCGCGTTACATTCGGTTTCGCCAACTGGAAACCGGAGGGATTATTTAATATCATTGTTTAGGAGATTACAGCCTAGGATTGTAACTATTGTGGAAGAAGAAGCTGATCTTGATGTGGGAGTTGATGGTTTTGATTTCGTTAAGGGTTTTCAAGAATGTTTGAGATGGATTAGGGTTTATTTTGAATCATTAGACGAGAGTTTCCCTAAGACAAGTAACGAACGTTTGATGCTAGAGAGACAAGCAGGACGGTCCATTGTTGATTTACTGGCTTGCCCTCCATCAGAGTCAATGGAGAGGCGGGAAACAGGGGCAAAATGGTCACATCGTTTGCATGCAGGAGGTTTTAGTCCGATTTTATATAGTGATGAAGTTTGTGATGATGTGAGGGCTCTGTTGAGGAGGTATAAAGAAGGGTGGACAATGACGCAATGCGGAGGAGATTCCGCCGGAATATTCTTGTCGTGGAAGGAACAGTCGGTGGTGTGGGCCAGTGCATGGAAGCCTTAGGTAGATCAACAATGGGTGGTGTTGGGTGGTGAGTCGCCATCTTAGATAGCTCCCTATTGCTTTCTCACTTTTGTTAGTGGATTTGTTTGGAGTGGATGGAATCAAGAAAGGTACCTTTGGCTTTTTTTTTTCTTTTTTTTAAATGATGAATAGAATTTTTGTACTTTAATTGGTAGTAACATACTAATTCTCTCGCATGGTGATTAACCTTTTGTTAACATTGGTGATTGATTCGGCATTCAAGCAAAGAAATTTTGGTTTTTCAATTGAGTTTTATGTGTACTATTAGTGTATTATCTTATTTTTAGTCTTTCAGGTTAACTAAGTTAGCTGTAATAACATATAATTATTTATAACAAATGTGATCTGGTAATCCAGAAACTAAAGAAGATGCCATATAACTGATAATCCATTAGTCATATCATATATATATATATGACTGCCAAAATGTTAATATAGTTAAAAATAAAGCATAAATACTCCATTATGTTGCATTCTGTTGTCTATATGGTTAAGTAGGATAACAAAAGGACAAATAGCAAATGCATCAAGTACACACGATATGATCTTCATGAAACTCAGTAGCTTCTTAAAGTACTTTAATTTGTCTAAGTGTAATTTGGTCTCAATTTGCTTATTGATGGAGTAGGTATTAGGTGCCAAAGGATGATATAAGCATAGATTTGTGATCTTTAAAGTAAGAAATAATTTAGATAAAAGCAAGAATTGATCAAGGGGTCGTTATCTTGGGTTTGGACCAAAGAATCATAGGACGGCTATTGAGTTTAGGGTTATGCTTGGGAATCTAACAAAAGGTGTTTAGTCTTTAGTGGTATATAATGGTCTAATATATAAGTGGCCTGCACGCTATATAGATATGGTCTATTTCATATTCTATTCCTATTCATCTTTCCTTTTTTCTCCATGCTTTTTTAGCCACTTGATGGCCCCTCTTCCACACCAATAAACCATAAATTAAACTTGGCCTATGAAGTGGATGACTACTTTTTGGCCCACTAAAAGAAAGCAAGAGAACAAGAAACATTCAGTAATAGTAGTGGGAAGTGGGAACTTCTTTTTAGGGTGGTTTTTCTCTTGCTCTTTTGATGAGACCTGCCCCCTCCACGTTAACATTCTCACAACCTTTATTCACCTTTGGTTTTTTCCCTTTTTATTTTCGATTCAGTGTACCATATTTGTATGGAGATTTGATTACACTCGAGTTCTCTTACGTTAAATCGACTTTGGTTTTTCCTTTTTTTTTATTTTTTGATTCAGTGATTTGATTACACTCGAGTTCTCTTACGCCAAATCACTCCAAAGTACTACGATAACTCCATACCCAAAGTTCGAATATGAAATTTCTTCTTAAAAAAGTACTTACTACTGCTTTTACCACCATTGTCTTCTTCATTTACGTGGGCCTTTTCTTCATCTATGATTACCAAAAGCATGGCTTCAATTAATTCTCTATATATTATTTTGTCTGTCTACGTTTTCTTTAGTTGCTTCTCTTCTAAAGGAGCCCAGGCTTTAAGTTATATGGTTGATCGAAAATTGACCAAGACTTTGTTGTGACGACCAAAATACTGCAAGTTGGCGACCACCCAAATAAATGTTTGATCACTGTCACCCATATATTGAAAAAAAGAAATAAAATTTTGTTGGATGATTTGCGTCTGTTGGCGGCAACTCTTTATATTATTCTCTTGTTTATTAAATGATATCATTATGTAACAAGGTTATCGGAATGTGATATTTATTACTCTAAAATGAATATTTAGTCAAATAACTAATTCACCAGAGAGAGCGACTTCGCAACTACTAAAGCAAATAATCCACCCCGAAGAATAACACTCAAGGAATATTGTCTTTAATTTTACGATGTTGCTTTTCGTTGAGGGAACCATTTTCTTGGAGTCAAAAGACAAATAGAATGGCTTGAGGAAATCTTCTAAGGGATATGTTTCTCTATCGCTTTCTTTTGGTTAAATAACAATTACCCTATCTGTTTTTAACTTTTTCATCAATATTAGGGCATGTTGGCTCTTATTTTTGCCCTCATAGCTTCATCCATTTGTTTCCCTATCAAATAGCTAATCCTCCAATAAACTAACAAAAGATTTACAAACAAAAAGTACGATGAAAATAGAAAAAAGATTGACCAATATTTATCTCGTTTACCGACATTGAAATTCTACGTCAAATAGAGAAACATCCATAGTGAATTTGCTTTAGTCGTTGCAATAGTTACTTCATTGTTATCGCAACACACAAATGATAGTAGAAGTTACCTTTCAGTTGACTTTTAATTTCTACTAGCATGCTAATGCAAGCGTTTAACAATAATCTGCTATTCTTTTCAATATTTGCAATGTGCATTTTAATTTATTTGGAGCTTCATATTTCATAAGGCTATTACGTACGTGGAAATTGTGGCTACCTGAATTTCAGTCTTAGGTCGAGATAGGAATGTCACGTCAAAGAGCTAGGATGTCGAATCCGGGCCGAGGTCGACCTCGATTGTGGACAGAAAGAGGCAAACTTCGGATGACACTGGCATGCCTTTATAATGAAAAAGGCGAGATATCCGCGATTGGTCGAGAATCGTGGGGTGAATCTCGGAACGGATCGATCTACAACGGTTAATTAGATATTAATATAATTTTCTACTATAATCAGAAACTCCTCTATTATATGAAGAGGGGTCCCATTTATTTGTACGAAAAATCATTGTTCACTGTCGTGAATATATACATTCATTACTTTCTTGCTATTTTACTTATTGTTCTTCATAGTTGCTTTATTTTTTACTACTCTTGCCATCTTACTTCAACGCTATCCGAAGTCGAGGTTGAGACATGGCTAACACGCTGGTTTGATTAACTTTATTCCCTAATTTAATTCATTTATTTTCTTGCTTAGCGATTGGTATTGGACGAAGTCACATATCCTTAAAACCATCATATAAGTTTAATTGTTATCCTAATTTGAGGGTAAACAGTTTGGAGCCCACCGTGGAGTTTTAAGGATAATAGTGATTGTTTGGTGGTGATTCTGATGGCACACATTATTTCACGCATGTTCTTGTCAAGTATTTTTGCTCTTAGGTTAAAACATGCCAAACTCACAAAACGCTCACACATGGTGATGATGGTCTCGGGTTTTACAAGGAAAATGGTAATGTAATTACTCCAAGATTCACCGGCTAATCTCGGAGGAGCAATGGTTTCCGATCCAGTCAATGTCATTTCTCACGTTTCTCTAAATGTCGACCTAGGCACAAACCCCCGAAGAGAGTGTACACATGAAAGGCCGATCTGGTGGACAAGGTACACAAGGCAGAGGAGGTAGAGGAGTTAGTCTCCAGTGTGATATTCGAAATGCTACAAGCTTAACATGCCTCTATTGCTTAGTTAAAAAATCAACATAGGACTCCAAGTGGACTTCTAGAAAGGTCGAATGGTAATGAATTGGGGTTAGCTGTGACGATCCGGCCCGTCGTCACGGGAATTACCACCCCGTTATGTTGAAATTATATGTTTTATGCTTTTATTTCAATGTTAAAGTCTATCGGGTGAGTTAGGAGTGAATTGGATTGAAAATGAGGCATATAGCCTTTGTGAAGGAAACTTGAATAAGGAAAGTCAACCCGGAGTTGACTATTTGGTTAGAGGGCTCGGAATCGGATTCGGATGATTCGGTTAGTTCCGGGAGGTGATTTGTGACTTAGGGGAGCAATCGGAATTGAATTTGGAGGCCGGTGTAGAAATAGGCTTGAATTGGCTAAGGTTGAATTTTGGCGAAATCCGAACGGTAGGTGAGATTTTGATCCGGGGGTCGGAATGGAATTCCGACAGTGGCAGTAGCTTCGTTAGGTGATTTTGGATGTGCCTGCAAAATTTCAGGTCATTCGGACGTCGTTTGGTCGGGTTTTTGATTGAATGTGTAATTCGGAATGTTTTAAGGAATTTAGGCTTGAATTTGATGAGAATTATGGGTTTTGGTGTTATTAGAAATGTTTTGAGGATTGGAACAAGTTCGAATAAGGTATTAAGATGTGTTGGTGTGTTTGGATGAGGTCCCGGGGGCCTCGGGGTGTTTTCGGATGGTTAAACGGGAGAAAAATATGGAAAAATGCAGAACTGGTGCACTGCTTCTGTTGTTTTCGCTCCTGCGGAAATGGGGGCGCAGGAGCGCGTCCGCAGGAGCGGACAATGAGGCACAGAAACGGAGTCAACCGCTGAAGCGGAGCCTGGCCCGCAGGGGCGGCTTCATTGGTGCGAGAGGTCGATCGCAGAAGCGGTCTTGAGGCGTGCTGGGGAAGTCCGCAGAAGCGGGTGATTGATCGCATAGGAGAGTCCGCAGGAGCGGACTCTTGGTCGCGAAAGCGGAACATTCCGCAGGAGCGGAAGTATTTCCGCAAAAGCGGACCCGCAGGAGCGGTCCGTGTATTGCAGGAGCGGAAATGGCCAAATAGGCCTGTGTTCGCAGAAGCGACCAACTAGTCGCGGAAGCGGTTTTGCATGGGCGAAATATGGTCCGCAGAAGCAAAAATCGCAGTGAGTTAAGTGTATCAGAAGTCAGAAAATTTCAGAAACATTTCACACATTTGGGTCTCGGCTTTAGAGGCGATTTGGGCGATTTTGAAGAGAAACTCAAGGGAAATCATCAGGTAATCAACTATGGACTTAAACTATGATTAGTATTGGTAATATTATGCAATTATATCATGAAAATGGAAGAATTTGGGGTAATTTATGGAGGATTTAGCCCTAGGCTTGAACTTTAGAAAATCATGGTTTTGAATGGGCAAATGGAGTCCGAATTTGGTAAAATTGATATGCTTAGACTCGTATTGAGATGAGGGTTCCGAATATGTGACTTTTGTAATTTTTCGATAAGCGTACGGAAAGTCGGATTTTGACAACTTTGGGAATTTTGATGTAAATTGGGTTATATTGATTGGGTGTTGTCCCATTGGCCTAATTTGTTGTATTTCTACTGTATTTGATCAGATTCTACGCGTGCGGAGCTTGATTCTCGTGGCAAGGGCATTGCGGAGTAGTCGTCGCGCCGTATTGAGGTGAGTAATAGATGTGGGTGATGACCGGCGGGTTCGAAACCCCGGTATACCACTTTGTGACGCTGTATAGCGGCGAGACACACACACTCTTGAGAGTGCGGGGTCGATCATGAACTGGAGACAATAGATTAGTCCAACCTGTTGATACTATATTATTGGCTATTCTCGAGCCGTTGAACCTCCTTCTTGGGCGGTTGAGTATACTTGTGGGCCGTGAGCCAGTTATTGGATCCCGCGAGGATCGTTATCATTGTCTTATCATATAGACATGCTAGTTTACTACTAGTCCGCAGCTATTTTTGTTATTATGCTAATTCCAATCTCTGGAACTTGATATTACTGTTTTCCAACTGAAAAATGATAAAAGAGTTTTCAAAAACTACTTTTGAGCTTGCGAGGCTGTATCTGCATATTAGCTGACTAGTAGTGGATCGGGCTGCGCGCCGCGGCGAGATATATGTTGGATCGGACTGCACGCCGCAGGAATATCTCTATGAGATGTGCTTGGGCTGTAGGAGCCCCTCCGGAGTCTGAACCCCCATAGTGAGCACGGGTACCCAAAATTGGAGTCGGGCCACGCGCCGTAGCGGTCATATCATGCATTGCATTGCATTTAGCTACATCTGCTAGTTGTTATGCTATTTATTGGTATTTGTTGGTACAAGTACAGTGAGTATTGATTCTATGACAGGGTAGCTGATTATAGTTTTACATAGTGGTTTATTGCGGGTTTCTTATCTACGCTGTCTTACTCTTGTCTATTACCACTGAGTCTGGCAGTACTCATTTTACTCCCTGCACCTTGTGTGCAGATCCAGGTACCTCTCAGCAGACTTGAATCGGTAGCTACTTGGAGGCATTGTGCAGGATAGTCGAGGTAGCTGCAGCGTCCGCATGACCTGACTCCCCTTCTAGCTGTCATTTCTTATCTTGTTGTCTTTCCTTTCCGCACTGAGTTGTTATAAACTTTATTACACTTATGTTCTTTAGAGGCTCATGACTCCTGACCCTTCGGTCTATGGGATTTAGCTTATTTTGGGACTTGGTTTCCCCGCTGTTGGTATAAGTATTACTATTGTTTCATATTTTGAAATGCTTAAATGGGTTAAAGAGAGCTTCTAGCTCCGTTGTTGATGTTGATTGGTCAGGCTGGCTTAGCAATGTGCTGGGCGCCATCGCGACCGGATTTGGGGTCGTGACAGTATTACTCGGGAGAGAGTAGGTTTACTAGGCCTCATGAGTCTTGAGCCGGTTAGTAGAGTCTTGTGGATCGGTACGGGGACGCTCGTACTTATCCTCGGGAGGCTGCGAACCTTTAGAAAACACTTCACATTTCTTGGAATTCTTATCGTGCGTACTTGATGCAGCTTGAGATATAATTTTTGAAACTCCTTCCGCACGTCTGAGTACGCTTCGATCGCCCAGTAATATGATTGCCTTATGGCTTGTGATTTCCCCGATCGAGGGGCGAGATATAATCTCCGTGAATTCATGTTGGGCCAGTCGGGAGGACTTAAGGCCAGATCCTTGTCTATGGATTGAGCACCAAGGTACTAATTTCGCGAGCCGGTATTACAAAGTTCATACGATCGGTATTGATCTTTATTGTGATTTGATATGTAGCCCTAGCTATGGGTGTAAGAAATATGTTCACTGCCTCTTAGCTGAAATGTAAAGTGCCTTATGTGTAGTGGAACGAGTTTAAACTCAGGAAGACTCCCCGCTCAGGTGGTTGCACCGGTTATTCCTCCAGCTGCACCAGCTCCAGCTCCAGAGCATATGGTTCAGGTTATGCCCGATGACGAGCAGCGTCGTCTTGAGAGATTTGGTAGACTTTAGCCACCCCATTTCAGTGGCGTTGAGGGCGAGGATGCCCGGGGTTTCTTGGATAAGTGTCAGAAGATGCTGCGTACGGCTGGTATTCTTGAGTCCAGCGGAGTTTCATTTACTACATTTCAGTTCACCGGTCCCGCATTTGATTGGTGGGAGGAGTTTGAGAGGCGTAGGCTTGCAAGAGCAACACCTCTCACATGGCAGCAGTTCTCTACTCTCTTTCTAGAGAAATATGTACCTCAGTCTCGTCGCGAGGAGCTACGTCGCCAGTTCGAGTGGTTGATTCAGGGCGACATGTCTGTGACCCAGTATGAGCTTAGATTCACTCGGTTGGCTAGGCATGCCACATGGATGATCCCCACTGATAGGGAGAGGATCAGGAGGTTCATTGATGGCCTCAACTACTCTATCCGTATTCTTATGACCAGCGAGCGAGTTCTGTCATCATCGTTTGAGCAGGTTGCTGATATGGCACGCTCCGTTGAGGCGGATCGTCGCCGAGAGAGAGAGGAGCGGGAGGCCGAGAGGCCTCGCGGTTCTGGCAGTTTCGGCGGTGCTCCATCTAGAGGGCATTCCCGGCGGAGCGCAGAGGTCGCTCGTCTAGACCTCCTCATTCCAGGCCGCCCGGAGCGGAGCGGAGGTTCTTGCATGGTCGTGGTTGACGGAGATTTCAGCGAGGGCCGATCATCACTCAGTGCCCTCCCGGCCCCGAGTGCAACACCTACTTCTCCGGCATCGGGTGCATGTTATGAGTGTGGTGAGTTTGGCCACATGAGGAGACAGTGCCCTCGACTACGTAGGGGCAGGACTCAGCAGAGGGATCAGCCCTCCTCTTCAGCACCATCTCAGTCTAGTAGAGGTGGAGGTCAGTCTTCTCGTGGTCGCCCCAGGGGCGAGGAGAGATCTGGTGGAGGCCAGGCACGGTTCTATGCACTTCCTGACAGGCGTGATGTAGTTGCCTCCGATGCTGTGATTACAGGTATCATTTCTGTCTGTCACAGAGATGCCTCTGTTCTATTTGATCCAGGGTCCACATATTCTTACGTGTCCTCTTATTTTGCACATCAATTGGGTGCGACTCGTGGTAGTCTTGATTTACCTGTTCATGTATCCACCCCCGTGGGTGATACGATTGTTGTGGATCATGTCTATAGATCCTGTGTTATATCCATTGGGGTCTGGAGACCTAGGCAGATTTGTTATTGTTGGGAATGGTGGACTTTGATGTTATATTGGGTATGGACTGGTTGTCTCCGTATCATGCTATATTGGACTGTCATGCTAAGACGATTACGTTGGCCATTCCTGGTATTTCTCAGATTGAGTGGCGGGGTTCGACCGATTTCGTCCCTAGCCGTGTTATTTCGTTCTTAAAAGCTCAGAGGATGGTTGAAAAAGGGTGTTTATCGTACTTAGATTTTGTGAGAGATGTGGGAGCCGAGTCTCCTAGCATTGATTCTGTACCTGTTGTGAGGGACTTCCCGGATGTATTCCCCTCAGACCTGCCGGGCATGCCGCCGGACAGGGATATTGATTTTGGCATTGACTTGGTGCCGGGCACTCGGCCTATATCCATTCCTCCTTATCGGATGGCACCAGCTGAGTTGAAAGAACTGAAAGAGCAGCTTCAAGAGCTTCTGGATAAGGGTTTCATCCGCCCTAGTGTGTCTCCGTGGGTGCGCCGGTATTATTTGTTAAAAAGAAAGATGGTTCCATGCGAATGTGTATTGATTATAGGCAATTGAACAAAGTGACGGTGAAGAACAAGTACCCTCTACCGCGCATAGATGATTTGTTTGATCAGTTACAGGGTGCGAGGGTGTTTTCTAAGATCGATCTTCGTTCGGGCTATCATCAGCTGAAGATCGGGGACTCGGATATTATGAAGACTGCATTCAGGACCCGATATGGTCACTATGAGTTTCTTGTGATGTCTTTTGGGCTGACCAACGCCCCAGCATCATTTATGCATCTGATGAACAGTGTGTTCAGGCCTTATTTGGATTCATTTGTGATTGTGTTCATTGATGACATTCTAGTCTACTCCCGTAGTCAGGAGGAGCATGCTCAGCATTTGAGTATTGTGTTGCAGAGATTGAGGGAGGAGAAGCTATATGCTAAATTGTCCAAGTGTGAGTTTTGGCTCGAGTCCGTGGCATTTCTAGGTCATGTGGTGTCTCGTGATGGTATTCAGGTTGATCCAGAAAAAGATAGAGGCGGTGCACAGTTGGCCTAGACCGACCTCAGCTACAGAGATCGGGAGTTTTCTTGGTTTGGCGGGATATTATCGCCGGTTTGTTCAGGGATTTTCATCCATTGCTTCTTCATTGACTAAATTGACCCAGAAGGGTGCACCATTCGTGTGGTCGGATGAGTGCGAGGAGAGCTTTCAGAAGCTCAAGACAGCTTTGACCACAGCTCCAGTGTTAGTATTGCCATCAGCTTCAGGTTCATATACCGTTTATCGTGATGCCTCGAGAGTGGGGATAGGTTGTGTGTTGATGCAGGAAGGAAAGGTAATTGCTTATGCTTCTCGGCAGTTGAAGCCGCTTGAGAAGAACTATCCTGTTCATGATTTGGAGCTAGCCGCCATTGTTCATGCATTGAAAATTTGGAGGCACTATTTGTACGGCGTGTCTTGTGAGGTGTATACCGACCATCGTAGTCTCCAGCACTTGTTCAAACAGAAAGACCTTAATTTGAGACAGCGGAGATGGCTTGAGTTGCTGAAGGATTATGACATTACTATATTATATCATCCGGGAAGGCCAATGTGGTGGCCGATGCTTTGAGCCGGAAGGCGGTCAGTATGGGGAGCTTGGCATATATTCCAGCTGAGGAGAGGCCATTTGCTCATGATGTTCAGGTGCTAGCCAATCGGCTAGTGAGGTTAGATATTTCGGAGCCCGGTCGGGTATTGGCTTGTGTTGTATCTCGGTCATCTCTATATGATCGTATTCGTGAGCGCCAGTATGATGATCCACATTTGGTCGTCCTTAGGGACAGAGTTCAGCATGATGATGCTAGAGACGTCACCATTGATAGTGACGGCGTATTGAGGATGCAGGGCCGGATATGTGTGCCCAATGTTGATGGCCTTCGTGAGTTGATTCTGGAGGAGGCCCATAGCTCGCGGTATTCTATCCATCCAGGAGCCGCTAAGATGTATCAAGATTTGAAACAACACTATTGGTGGAGAAAGATGAAAATGGACATTGTCAGACATGTAGCACGGTGCCTCAACTACCAGCAGGTTAAGTACGAGCATCAGAGGCTCGGTGGTGTATTTCAGCGCATTGTTATTCCTGAGTGGAAATGGGAGAGAGTCACCATGGACTTTGTTACTGGACTCCCTCGGACGGCGAGGAAGTTTGATTCTGTATGGGTGATTGTGGATAGACTGACCAAGTCAGCTCACTTCATTCCAGTTAGTACTACCTACTCATCGGAGCGGTTGGCACCGATCTTTATTCGAGAGATTGTTCGGTTGCATGGAGTTCCAGTGTCTATCATATCCGACAGGGGTACTCAGTTCACTTCTCAGTTTTGGAGAGCATTTCAGCGAGAGATGGGTACACGGGTTGAGTTGAGTACAGCATTTCACCCCCAGACAGACGGACAGTCTGAGCGCACTATTCGGATCTTGGAGGATATGTTGCGAGCTTGTGTGATTGATTTTGGTGGTTCGTGGGATGAGTTCCTACCACTTGCCGAGTTTGCCTACAACAACGTTATCGGTCGAGTATTCGGATGGCCCCATATGAGGCATTGTACGGGCAGACGGTGTAGATCCCCGTGGGATGGTTTGAGCTCTGGTGAGGTTAGATTGATAGGGACCGAGTTAGTCCAGGATGCTCCGGATAGAGCAAAGTTGATCCAGGAGAGGCTTCGTACAAGCACAATCTCGTTAGAAGAGTTATGCGGACCGTAGAGTTCGAGAGTTGTCTTTCATGGTTGGTGACGAGTATTGTTGAAGGTTTCACCTATGAAGGGTGTCATGAGGTTTGGGAAGAAAGGAAAGTTGAGTCCCGAGGTACATTGGTCCTTTTGAGATACTTAGGAGAGTTGGAGAGGTGGCATATGAGTTGGCCTTGCCGCCCGGCTTATCCAGCGTTCATCCAGTATTCCATGTGTCTATGCTCCGAAGTACATTGGAGATCCGTCTCATGTATTAGATTTCAAGCACCATTCAGCTTGATGGTGATCTATCCCATGATGTGGAGCCTATTGCCATTTTGGGACGGCAGGTGAGAAAATTGAGGTCCAAGGAGATTGCATCGGTTAAGGTTCGGTGGAGAGGTCGACCCGTGGAGGAGGCCACTTGGGAGGTCGAGCGAGAGATGCGGAGCAGATATCCTCACTTGTTTGAGACTTCGGGTATGTTTCTTGACCCACTCGAGGACGAGCGTTTGCTTAAGAGGGGGAGAATGTGACGACCCGGCCCGTCGTCACGGGAATTACCACCCCGTTATGTTGAAATTGTATGTTTTATGCTTTTATATCGGTGTTAAAGTCTATCGGGTGAGTTAGGAGTGAATTGGATTGAAAATGAGGCATATAGCCTTTGTGAATGAAACTTGAATAAGGAAAGTCAACCCGGAGTTGACTATTTGGTTAAAGAGCTCGGAATCGGATTCTGATGATTCGGTTAGTTCCGGGAGGTGATTTGTGACTTAGGGGAGCAATGGGAATTGAATTTGGAGGCCCGGTGTAGAAATAAGCTTGAATTGGCTAAGGTTGAATTTTGGCGAAATCCGAACGGTAGGTGAGATTTTGATCCGGGGGTCGGAATGGAATTCCGACAGTTGCAGTAGCTCCGTTAGGTGATTTTGGATGTGCCTGCAAAATTTCGGGTCATTCGGACGTCGTTTGGTCGGGTTTTTGATTGAATGCGTAATTCGGAATGTTTTAAGGAATTTAGGCTTGAATTTGATGACAATTATGGTTTTTGGTGTTATTAGACGTGTTTTGAGGATTGGAACAAGTTCGAATAAGGTATTAAGATGTGTTGGTGTGTTTGGATGAGGTCCCGGGGGCCTCGGGGTGTTTTCGGATGGTTAAACGGGAGAAAAATATGGAAAAATGCAAAACTGGTGCACTGCTTCTGTTGTTTTCGCTCCTGCGGAAATGGGGGCGCAGGAGCGAGTCCGCAGGAGCGGACAAGAAGGCACAGAAGCGGGCTAGACCGCTGAAGCGGAGCCTGGTCCGCAGGAGCGGCTTCGCTGAAGCGAGTGGGCGATCGCAGAAGCGGTCCTGAGGCGCGAGGCGGAGGTCCGCAGAAGCGGGTGATTGATCGCGGAGGCGAGTCCGCTGAAGCGGACTCTTGGTCGCAGAAGCGGATCATTCCGCAGAAGCGGACTAATTTCCGCAGAAGCGGATGCGCAGGGGCGGTCCCTTGATCGCTGGTGCGGAAATGGCCAAAAGGGCCTGGGTTCGCAGAAGCGACCAAAAGGTCGCAGAAGCGGTTCCGCAGGGGCGGAATTTTATCCGCAGAAGCGAAAACCGCTGTGAGTTAAGTGTATCAGAAGTTAGAAAAATTTCAGAACATTTCACACATTTGGGTCTCGGCTTTAGAGGCGATTTGGGCGATTTTGAAGAGAAACTCAAGGGAAATCATCAGGTAATCTACTATGGACTTAAACTATGATTAGTATTGGTAATATTATGCAATTATATCATGAAAATGGAAGAATTTGGGGTAATTTATGGAGGATTTAGCCCTAGGCTTGAACTTTAGAAAATCATGGTTTTGAATGGGCAAATGGAGTCCGAATTTGGTAAAATTGATATGCTTAGACTCGTATTGAGATGAGGGTTCCGAATATGTGACTTTTGTAATTTTTCGATAAGCGTACCGAAAGTCGGGTTTTGACAACTTTGGGAATTTTGATGTAAATTGGGTTACATTGATTGGGTGTTGTCCCATTGGCCTAATTTGTTGTATTTCTACTGTATTTGATCAGATTCTACGCGTGCGGAGCTTGATTCTCGTGGCAAGGGCATTGCGGAGTAGTCGTCGCGCCGTATTGAGGTGAGTAATAGACGTGGGTGATGACCAGCGGGTTCGAAACCCCGGTATACCACTTTGTGACGTTGTATAGCGGCGAGACACGCACACTCTTGAGAGTGCGGGGTCGATCATGAACTGGAGACTATATGTTAGTCCGACCTGTTGATACTGTATTATTGGCTATTCTCGAGCCGTCGAACCTCCCTTTCTTGGGCGGTTGAGTATACTTGTGGGCCGTGAGCCAGTTATTGGATCCCGCGAGGATCGTTATCATTGTCTTATCATATAGACATGCTAGTTTACTACTAGTCCGCAGCTATTTCTGTTATTATGCTAATTCCAATCTCCGGAACTTGATATTACTGTTTTCCAACTGAAAAATGATAAAAGAGTTTTCAAAAACTACTTTTGAGCCTGCGAGGCTGTATCTGCATATTAGCTGACTAGTAGCGGATCGGGCTGCGCGCCGCAGCGAGATATATGTTGGATCGGACTGCACGTCACAGGAATATCTCTATGAGATGTGCTTGGGCTGTAGGAGCCCCTCCGAGTCTGAACCCCCACAGTGAGCACGGGTACCCAAAAATTGAAGTCGGGCTACGCGCCGTAGCGGTCATATCATGCATTGCATTGCATTTAGCTACATCTGCTAGCTGTTATGCTATTTATTGGTATTTGTTGGTACAGGTACAGTGAATATTGATTCTATGACAGGGTAGCCGATTATAGTTTTACATAGTGCTTTATTGCGGATTTCTTATCTGCGCTGTCTTACCCTTGTTTATTACCACTGAGTCTGGCAGTACTCATTTTACTCCCTGCACCTTGTGTGCAGATCCAGGTACCTCTCAGCAGACTTGATTCGGTAGCTACTTGGAGGCATTGTGCGAGATAGTCGAGGTAGCTGCAGCGTCCGCAGGACCTGACTCCCCTTCTAGCTGTCATTTCTTATCTTGTTGTCTTTCCTTTCCGCACTGAGTTTGTTATAAACTTTATTACACTTATGTTCTTTAGAGGCTCACGACTCTTGACCCTTCGGTCTATGGGAGTTAGTATATTTTGGGACTTGGTTTCCCCGCTGTTGGTATAAGTATTACTATTGTTTCATATTTTGAAATGCTTAAATGGGTTAAAGAGAGCTTCTAGCTCCGTTGTTGATGTTGATTGGTCAGGCTGGCTTAGCAATGTGCTGGGCGCCATCGCGACCGGATTTGGGGTCGTGACGTTAGCCCTGCAATAATTAAAATGCTTGAGGAGCTCACTAAAAGAATTGAGTCAGGAGAGAAGAAAATCGAAACTAATGATAAAATAAATGGAAACATACAACTCCCGAGTTGATAAGATACCGGGGGCACCCCCTATCCTAAAGGGTTTGGATTCAAAAAGGTTCGTGCAGAAGCCTTTTCCTCAAAGTACGGCTCCGAAGCCTATTCCTGAAAAGTTCCATACGCCGTACATACCTAAGTACAACGGGACCACCGATCCTAATGAACACATCACTTCGTACACGTGCGAAATAAAGGGAAATGACTTAAACGATGATGAAATTGAGTCAGTTTTGTTGAAAAGATTTGGGAAAATTTTATCAAAGGGGGCAGTGATATGGTACCATAATTAGCCACCCAACTCCATCAATTTTCTTGCCATGCTCACTGATTCGTTCGTAAAGGCACACGCCTGAGCAATAAGGGTCGCGACTAGAAAATTAGACATCTTCAAAGTGAGACAGAAGGACAATGAAATGTTAAGGGAGTTCGTATCTCTATGTCAGATAGAACACATGGACCTACCCCCGGTTACTGATGATAGGGCTATCCAAGCCTTCACTCAAGCTTTGAACGAGCAAAGTTTCATAGTGATATGCCAACTAAAGAAGAATCTGATTGAATATCCAGCAGTTACCTGGGCCAGTGTGCATAATCGGTACCAGTTGAAGATTAGGGTCGAGGATGATCAGTTGAGAGCTCCATCTAGTTTTGTTTATCCAAACAGGTTGGCAGTTAAAACCTAGAGGGATGTCGACAGGGAGCCAAGGTACATAGAATGATATCAACCATATACCGCAGATCGAAGGAATAATGATTCAGGATACAATTTCGTCTGGAATGATTGAAGAAGTGATTGATGATAGAATTCTCGGGGATTTTTGAGCAAAAGTGGTTTTGATAAGAATGCAAGCATCGACGCATCGAGCATTGTATCGGCAATCAGAATGATCAAAGATACTAGGTGGCCCAGACCCATACAGACCGATCCTTCCCAAAGAAACCCAAATTTGATGTGCAAGTATCATGGCATGCATGGTCACAGGACCGAGGACTACAGACAATTAAGGGAGGAGGTAGCCCATCTATTCAATGAGGTCCTCCTTTGAGAGTTCCTCAATGATCGAGCCGAGAATCATTTCAGAGAAAGGGACATTAACAGGAAAAATGAAAAGGACGAACCCTAACATGTCATTCATATGATTGTCGGTGAGATCGACATTCCACATGGACCCATATTCAAATGCACTAAGGTATCAATCACTAGGGAAAAACGAACCCGAGATTTTGTGCCTGAAGGCTCCTTATCATTCAACGACAAAGAAGCAGAAGCATTTCTCAGCACCACAACGACACTCTATTAACTTATATCTTATTAAATAGAGTTCAAGTTAAACGTCTTTTAGTAGATCCAGGTAGCTCGATGAAATATCATATGATCGAGGGTCGTGGAGAAGTGCAGCCTACAAGATCAAATCGTGCCCGTAGCTCGGGTCTTAAACGACTTAAATATGGCAAGTGAAACAACTAAATGGGATATTATCTATCAGTGAACGTGGATGGAACCAATTAACATACCAACTTCCACATGATCGAGGGCGACATGAGGTACAATGCCCTATTGGAAAGCCTTGGATCCATCATATGAGGGCAGTCCCTTCGACTCTCGACCAAATGACGAAATTCCCAATGTCGAACAGTATAAAAAATAGTATATGGGGAGAAACATGCTGCAAAAGAAATATTTGCGATCGATGAGGTAACACCGATATCGACGTTATCAATCTCAGAAAGGTCAAACATCAAAGGTAAACACGAAACCAAATAGCAATCACAGCCACCAGTCTCGATCAAATCGGGGAAGCAGGAGATAGAAGAAGAAGAGAAGGATTTTATGACCCCTCGAACTTTTATTGTTCCCGAAGATTCTGACACCACCAAATCAACGATCGAAGAGTTGGAACATGTTATATTGATTGAGTAACTTGCCCGAGCGAAAGGTATACCTGGGAACGGTTTTGACCCCCGTTCAGTCGGACACTTTCCATGAAGTCTGTTAGTTAGACTAGAGAGAAAGATTTTGGACTGCTGAAATTACTTGGGTTTGCAGACATCTCTCTAACTTTGGTGTTACTTTTTCTTCTCATGTTAGTATGTTTTGTGAAGGCAGCCATCCACGTTGATAAGAATCTTCTCTTCCATGAGAGGCACGCATATTGAATTAGACTGCCATTTTGTTCTCACCAAATTGAATGAGGGTCAACTTCAGTTACTTTACACTTCTACTGCCATGCCACTCAGCTCGCTGATTTGTTCATTAAACCTTTGGAGGGAGCTGTCCATCATCTACATTTTCACAAGTTGGGGGTTATATTACCCTTCAACTTGTCGGGGATTGTTGAGAACTTGAGATACAAGCAAATGTTGTTACTTAGCCACTTGGACTTCCTCTCTTCTTTTCTCTTCATTCTTTTACTATTAGGCCCAGAAGCCCACCTTGTATTTATTTTGTTACATTGTAGTTAAATGAGTTTAATATAAATACCGGCAGCCCCATTCCGTCGGGTATGAGAGACCAGTAATTATATAGACAGCTTATTTTGTCATTCTCAGTTCATTTTAATGAAGACCTAAAAGCTTCTATTTTTCTCTCAAAAGCCTCACAATAATCTTAGACAAAACCTCAACGATTTGTGCGTGAATTCATTAGATATATAGGAAAATAAAAAGTTGTCGCCTCGTGAAGTTCTTTTAATGGATAATATTCATCGGATCAAAGCAGAAAATTTTCTTAGAATTTTCATGTGGCACCGAATTTTGCTCCACCCGTTGAATTTGCATCAACTTTTTTAAAAAAAGATTGACTAATACACAATTTTTGGACAACTTTAGTTACGCACACTTTTTTCTTCTTCTTTATTATTGTTTTTTTCTTCTTTGTGCTTATAGTTTCTTCTTCTTCTTCTTAGTTGCAAAATAGGTTTGTTTAATTTGTTGCTGTTTTGATAATTGAGATTTGTTCTTTTTTTATATTTAAAAGTTATGTTTCAAATTTGAGCTTATTTAGAGTAGATTTGACATTGAATCATGTATTGGATTGTTGAAATTTGAAGAACAAATTTATGTTCAGAACTTTAGATATGAAATCTAGAGTTACATTCAATGGATTGAACTACTTAAAATTCGAATTTCTGAAATTGCATTTGAAAGATAGAACTTCATCTTTGATTTTGGAAGTTGCATTAAAGAGATTAAACTACTTCATATTCGAATTTCTGAAATTGCATTAAAGAAATTGTACTATTTTAGATCCGAGCAAATACATTTTATAAAAGTTTGTGTAATGCGCGTATAACTTCAATGATGACCCTAAATGTGGGTATATATGAAAATGACCCGAAACCTTTCACAAGTGTAAACGGATTTTTTCTCTTTCTCTCTTTTCTCTCTTCGCACAGATGAAGCTTTACATTTTGTCCTTCTTGTGTTAAACTATTAAGTATTAACTGGTGATATAGCACTTTCAGTAATAACATGATAAATTTTAACAAAGTTACAAAATCAAGACATAAAAACTAAAAGGAAAAGAGAATTCCACGTCGGCCCAAACAAGAAGTCCAAGCTGGTTTTCACTCAACAATAGTAATTCTATGCTCTAAAAATTACAGTATTACGATACACATGCCCAGGATGAGAATTAGGCATAGCAGTTCAAACCCTAAAAATTTACACCTGTTTGTTATTAAGCATAGAACTGGTTAATTTTTAAATTGAAAAAAAAATAATACTACAACAAAATTATGGAAAAAATTATTGGAAAAACAAAAAAATGGAGAACATATTGTACAAATGATTCCCTGTATCCCCTACTCATTTTTTCCCTGCCACCTATAAGGAAGTCTCCATCTTTTATGCCAATAAACAGAGACTCTGGACCATAAAGGGAAACCAAAATTGTACTCAAGAGGATGGTCCACAGGCCCTGCTACTCTTAAAGGTAGCCACACATACCTTGAATCCCTTAAGTCAGCTGGATTCCACCTATCTGCCATAAAAATAAAGGAACCAGGTAGCTCAGGCAAAGGAAGCACAAATGTGCTCTGAGCAAAGAAAGTTGTGTCTCTAAAAACTTTGTTTCCGCCTATGCATGGATTTCCAATGGTCTCCCACGGCCCCATAATTGATTCAGCTGCATGAGCCAGGGCTTCATTTGGAGCCCAACCAGTGCAACCTGATGTGATCATGTAATAGGTGCCGCCGTGCTTGAACAAAGCAGGGGCTTCCCTGTGTTGTCCGACAAGAACCCTTCTCATGGCTTGAGTCACGTCTATGTATTCTTCGTTAAGTGGACCAATATGAAGCTCACTGTTGTCCTCCGAGGAGTAGACTAGATATGCTATACCATCCTCATCTTTGAAGACTGTCATGTCCCTGCTATCATATCCGTGGGGCCGTTTACTGTACAGATAATCAAAGGGACCAGTAGGGAAGTCGCTAGTGGCGACACCAGCTGAAGCTTTCGTGTAGTTTGTGTCATCAATATGCATCCACATTACGTATTTACCTGTTTTTTCGTTGTAAATTACTTTTGGCCTCTCCAGTACATTTAATTTGTACAAATCATGTGTCTCATCGTTTTCTTCCGCAGCCAAAACGATGCCTTCATTTTTCCACATCCACAAATCTTTTGATGAATAGCAACCAACACCGATAACATCAACCTGAAAGGAAGAAAATATTGAGATGAAAAGCAGATAAGTTACAGAAGAACTAGTTCCCAGACCAAGAATAAATCTCATGCTTTTGCCAACACAGCAGAACCAATCTAGATAATGGACAAGCAATTGACAATCTAGGAACCTAGGAAAAGTATCATAACCTATACATATAATAAAAGGAACAGCTCATGTATCACTATGCATATGATACAGTGACAACCTTTGACTCAAGCCTCATATCTGAAAAATCTGCATCCCATTAGACTCATCTAAGACGGTTGACACTAAACTGTCCCACGAAGAGGCACTCATCCTCAAATGGATACCAACTGCTTCTACTACTGTCCAGGAGCTTAGTTAAACTTTTATAAGATTGCTTATTAGGGAATTGACCTCTAACTGAATGGCTGAGGGATTGCGTAACAGGAATTAGGAGGACACGGATAAGCTCATAAAAAAGATTCAGTTACGGTATGGAAGGGACTAGGCACTAACAGAGGCGGAGTTAGTGCACTACTAAAGGGTTCGGAGGAACTCATTAACTTTTGCTTAGACCCTATATTTTATTAGGAAATCCATTAAATATGTATAAATATTTCATTGCCAACCTAGTAACTAAAACGAGCTGTGGCTTTTTGGCAAGTTCATAACCCATAAATTCAAATTTTGGCTCCGCCTCTGGGCACCCGTACATTTTTACTGAGATCCTTTCTTCCTTTTTTTTAGTATATATATATATATATATATATATATATATATATATATATATATATATATCATTTTATTGATTTCCAGTAACAAGAGAATGCAGGGAGATCACATTCTCAGTGAGATCCAAATACCTAAGTCCTTACAAGGAAATGGTGAAAGTAAGACAGGATGGAAGGAGGTATGGAGTACAAATCTGCTGAAGAAATTGACCTCCTTCACATGGTCAGCCAGGATGCAGTTCTTACAGCAGAACAATTTCGAAAGAGGAAATATATTATTATAAGTTGGTGTTACCTGTGTAAGGAGGAGTAATGGGAGTTTGCTGATAATTTATTTTACAGTTTAGAACGACTTCACAGTTTATGCAGTAACGTTCTCTTTATTTGACTTTGATTGAGTACCCCAAAGATAAAGAGTTAGAGGCTCTGTGAAGTTGAAGCGTAAGAATTAAGCAAGCATGGGGCCAGTGGGAGTAGCTTGTAGCTTGGAAAAGTAGCCAGCCATACCAATTTTGCTATATAGAATGAAAGGACTATGAGATCATTTCCAGGCAATGAAACAAGTTAAACAGAATTTTCAAAAAAAAAAAAAATTACTTTTTCCTAGTATCATTTATCTTTTGGTCCAACTAGCTTGGAAATCGGTGTTAGAGAGGGTAGAAAGGAGGCTTGGAGATTGGCAAAATAGATACTTCTCCAAAGGAGGAAAGGAAGTGTTGATTGAGAATACAGTAAGATTGGACACTCCCGCTAGTGTTACAGGAAAGTTGGAAAAAATTCAAAGGAATGTTTTATGGGATTCATCAAGCGGTGAGAGGAAGTTTCACTTGGTAAGTCGGGAGATATCACGACACCAAAGTGTTAGGGTGGGTTTGGGATTAAAATTTTAAAGGTTTTTAACAAGGCTTGTTGGCAAAATGGTTATAGGAGATTCAAGGTTGAGGAGAATGCTTTTCGGAGAGAGGTGATTGTGGAGAAATATGGAATCTTGGAAGGGGGGTGAGGACTAGAAATCTTATACTTCCTTATGGGTGCGGTCTATGGAGGAATATTATGAAGAGGCGAGAAAATTTTGACGGATGTTTCTTCTATAGCAGATGATGGAGAAGGGTAAGCTTTTGGGGACACAGCTGGTGTGGAAGCAATAGTTTGAAAATTACATTGAACGAACCAAGTTTCATGCCAAATGGAGATGCCAGTGCAACGGGTATGAAGGCTACAAGGTGGAGAAGTTTGTTGGGTTTGAGATTTATGAGGAACTTGCAAGACTAGGAGGTCGTACAATTCCAAAGTTTGGTTAAATTGATTCATGAATAACGTACTACATGGGATAGTCGTGATGTATGAAGATGAGGGGCAGGGAATAAAAGGTATCTTTTTATTAAGAGAAACTTCTGGTACATAGATCTTTTGGAGGCCGGCCTTGAATTAATGAAATGATATTTGACTTAACAAAAGAAAAGATTGAGTGTTTCATAGACAGATGGGAGCTAGGATTTAAAGCTTATGGGTTCGGGATTCTAGTCCTTTTAAGTTACTCGGTTGTAAACTAATAATCTGTACATATTCAACAGAATTGTTAAGACAAATACAGGGTTTGGATCAAAGCTACTAGGTTCGACCGAACTCGTAACCGAAGAGCTAGCTCCCCCCCCCTGTTTATAGCTTCACTTGCTCAAGTATGCAAGGTCCAATTCCCATCAGGAGCTTATCATTCCTGAGCACCACATTTCTGTACATGCAACAGCAAAGAAAAACAAAGGAACTCTGCCCTATATTAAAATAGGCGACTCCATATGCTCCAGGTTAAAGAGATTTCTTAAATAACACCTTCAATTGATTAAAAACATAAACTAGTTCCTGAGCTCCTTGGCCCTGCTTCCTTAACTATGTTAGAAGGCTTAATAATCCTACAAATTAGCAGTCCAAATTTGTTTTGTGCTAGGCTTAATGCTATATCAATTCGTTCAAAATGAGCTACAGGAATGATCCTACTAATTCATCTTCATCTTTTAGAACGGCGTACGACCATAGAATAGGATATAGGCTATGGCATTCTTTATTTGTTGTAGTCGTCAGTTGATTCTTGACAAAACCAACCAGGAGGTAACAGAAAAGAACCATTACATGGCTGTACCAAATATGAATGCATTACCACTTGGCTATTCTCCATCGGCTAATTTGGACAGCAGGAACGGGGAGAGGAGGAACAGAGTAAAAGGGCTTGAAAATTTTTACCCAATTTAAGTCAACTTCCAAACAAACGCAAGTTGCTAAAACTCTTTTTAAGAGCCAGGTGTGTCCAGGAAAAAGAGAGTTGCGCCTAGTCTGTTGAATCTGCCAGTGAACAGGGAACAGACCAATCTTCAGCATAAAATTTCACTCAAACCCAATGAGTAATCTTTTCCCCTGATGTTTCTATCTGGCTGTGGTCTGATATTGTATATGATGATATTCTAGGTGTTTCAACCTCTTCATATTCAACCAGGCACTCATTCTTCTTCCTTATTCATTTTATATTTGGCTGCTCAATGGGATTTAAGAAGATGTTGTTTTAATAGACCCCTCAAAGAGCACGCAAAGCTATCAGCCCCCTGAAACTTACAAGATAAAATCATGTTAGCTAGCCTAAAATTCGATAAGCTCGCCTTGGTACGTAAGACCAACCACAAATGAAACTAACTGAAATGGTTTTGGGAATTGTTTGCATATTGGGAATACAGAAGAACAACAAGCTGAAACTCAAAGGTATACTTCCCATGTTATAATAGCGCACAGCACAAAGCACAGCTTCATTAACAGCACACTGCACATCAATACACAGTGATATCCACTTTGGAGTTGAAATCCCCCGGAATGAGATAGAGTGAAAAAGAGGCATTGTTATGTTCAAAGCATGCCAATCCTATCATAAACTAATCTAAAAGAGGAGAGGACCACAGGTTGAGCTGGATAAGATTTCAGAAGCAACTTACAGGTTCTCTAGTAATGTTTAAGAAAGGCCAAGAGCAACACAAGGCCATATTTCTTTCTATTAAAAAGGTACAGTTATAGGAGAGATAGAGTATCTCCTTTTTCATTTACATTTTCAACATTGTTGGTTCAAGCGTCATATTCTATTTATACTTGGGCTCTAATCTCAACAATCTCTCATGGCCTACCCTGGATCACATCGAAAGCAGTTTTGCCCAACCGCTGAGCACAGATATGTATCACCAACCAACCATCTTACTCAGCTATGTATGCAAGCTGTACAAAAGCATTACCCAGTTCAACGTAGAAAATATACACGATGTATCCACTAGTTCACTTGTACATCTACTTAGAGAGAAGAGAGGAGGGGCACGAGAGAATTCCAGTTCAAATAAAGAGAAAGCAATAAAATAGAAGCTATTCACCTACAAAAATGTATGAAATCCAGAACTTACTCGTGCTGCTCCTTTTTTGTGAGCGTGATATGTTGGCCCATCTTTATACTCTCCATACCAATAATACATTTTTGTCCTTTGATCGTATAGAATACCTCCCCCATGAGCTTGTATAGGGTTCCCCTCAGTATCCAACCACATTCTTCCAGGGTAATAATAATAGGTATCATTTTCAGAACTCTTACGAGGATCTATAGCAGTTCTTTGACCAGGGAAAAAAACATTCCTTAGCTGGGAAGACTCATCAAGAAATTCTTCAATCAAGGTAGTTGGCCGCTTAGGTTTTCTTTTGGCAGCACGTGGGGATCGCTTCCTTGGTGGTGGAAGCTGTATATTTTCCTCCTCAACCTCTTCAAGCTCACGAATGTGTGGGTGCTGGTTTATACGTAAGTGTGTCCCCGCATGGCGTGCATCTTTTTGGCTAATAAAGGAGTATAGATTAAGTAAAAGAAGGCAACCAACAAGGCTCCATACAAGAACTGAAAATGAGCATCTGCGTCCTGCATTGCAACGTAAAGTGGTTGGTTTCCTGGATTTGTTCTTGAACCTCATTTTGTTCCTTTTTTATCTTGAAGACAATGCTGCAGTAAAGAAAATCAAACTAATGGAGATCCAGAACTATAGTCACAACCACAAAAGAAAATGGATATGCATAGCATAATAGAGATGATATGTACTTGTGCTTGCATGTATCCACACATATCTATACACGTACATCTCTCTCAATAAAGGTGAATATTTCGTAAATAGATGAAATTGTATAACTAGTATGGACATGCATACAAAATAACTAAAAATCAAGTTTTCTGAACTTATAGCTCTGTCAGAGTTGACTGCTGACAATATGATACAGCCATAATCAATTGTTTGAACAGCATTCAATCTAGTGGGTTTCTTGAGTACCAACAAAAGATACAAATAAATGGAACATTTTATCAGTGAGCACGCGACTTATTAATTGCTAGTTATAGAAAATTTTAGTAGATCGCGAGAATTCAATTTTACATCGACTATAACCTGAAAGGATAAGAGCATGGTCCAAGTTGTAAATAAAACATAAGGCCTTAAATACAAAATTATGATAGATAAGTTGAGACCCATGTTTTCCATAAGCCTGTGATGGGTTAGGCTCTCTATAAAATAGCCAGTCTCCCTATTAAAGTTATTGCGGTATAAACTGCACATACAATGGTAGTGTTTTGAATTGTTGAAAGTTTTCCATTTTTTTCAGATTGTGGAAATTGGGTAAGCTTAAACTCCAACCTCAATCCTGCTGCTACAATGCATTTGATCACTCTGTATGTCTCAAAAGTCAATACCATACAAAAGATTGCAACTTTATCACCCAAAAAAATACAAAGATTGTATGTTGTGATGCACTTGCTGTCCTCTATTGTGTTGACTATCATTTGACATAGATGCCTAGAGGATCCGAACAAGTATGATAAAACAAAAGCAAAAGTAATTAACAAGCTAAATTGATGAGCTCAAGATCCACAAAGAATTACAAACAAATACTCAGAAAAGAAAGGTAAGGAGAAGAAAAAGGGCAAAGGTGGAACTAAAAGAGTAAAATTCTGCTGACAGTCAAAGAAAAGAAACTTACCAGAAAACAAACTAGTCGTGGATTGAACGAAATCTCTCGACATATGTTTCAAGCGTCAAATAGCTACTCGGCTGCGTAATACTTCAGCTAATCTATCAAGTTTGTTGCTAGACTAGTTGTTAAAGGTTAATTCGGCCATTTAATTTTCTGTAAAATCCGGCCCAGATTGCAGGGGGGAGATGACAATGAAAAGGAAAGGGTTGAGTAAGTCGAGAGTACTGGATCTTGGAATGTAATTAATGGTGATGATTATGATAACTTCAGACCAAAGATCCTCCCTTTGGCCCCCCAACTCCCACCTTTACTTCTCTCTCTACAGAGCAAGTGTTACAATGACGAAAATTGTTAATTCTTGGGTTTCCATGACCTTAGCTGTAGCTGTAACCATTTACTGTCTCATAGAAGATTAATTATTGCTTTATGATTAAGTATATACTTGTAGTTGTAGCACTGCGGCCAACACATTTAAGTCTACCCTCATTACTATACTTTCCTTTTTAGAAATTAAATTTAGTTGACTTAAGCAACACCATAAAATGATTCCATCACAACACTCTACTTTGCGGTTTTTCTGAGAAAAAAATTACACTTTCATATATTCCCTCCGGTTCAAAATAAGTGACTTTTTGGCTTTTTTTTGTGGTTCAAAATAAGTGACTTTTTCGAATTTCAAGAATGAGTTAATGATATTTTTACTACATTGTTCTTAGAGTAAATAGTATTGGAATATATGCTAGGAGTGTTTATGTGAGATTGTAAGGTTAAAATGGTCAATTCTATTGCTAATTAATACTAAAAAGTGAATTTTTTAATATGTGTGAAAACATCCAAAAAAATCACTTATTTTGGACCGGAGGAAGTAATATTTTTCATATATTAATTACTCCATACAAGTTTGTTTGTCCACTATTGACTTGACATACCTATTTTTAAAAAAAAAAAATATGATAATTTTACGTATACGGACTAGCCAGTTTTCGGACTGGTCATTCAAAATAGCTAGCGTTTGTAAAGTCATTAAAAAATAGCCACTATTTTACCGCAACACGGAAAGTTCCGGCATAATATATTAGAGATCGGTGCACCTGTGTATGAACTTTCTGCATATTATGCTGGAACTCTAACACACAAAAGTTCCAGTATAATATATTGCAGATGGGAGCACTGATGTTTTAATCTCTAGAATATTATACCGGACCAACATATCAGTACTAGAATTCCAGTATATTATACTGGAGTATTTTTTTGAATTTTGAATAGTGTTTTCGTTCAGATTTATCTTTACATGAAAAGTGATTAAATTTTGATTACTTTTAAAACTATAGCTATTTTAATAACCACTTATAAATCTAGCTATTTTTGAATTCCTCCCTAATTTTACTATATCACCCTTATTTTATTATATGTTAGATTGAAAAATAGGTAGTAATTGATGAAGGGTAAAATAAGTATAAATTGATAAATAATCTATTGGTTTTTTAAACTGGACAAGTAAAAATGAATAGTTATTTTTAATATAATAGACATGGAGTATATATCTAGCTTTTAGACTTGGCAGGTTCTTGCATAATTACGTTTAACAATTGCTTGTGAGGCCAATATATTTTGGAAAATCTGAGTCGGAAGTGTGACATGCATATCCTAAATTCTTAATGAGCCAAGAAAGCATGTTCCCTCCGACAAGTGTGACAATGGATATTTGATGATCGATTAAATTGACCGAATTATATCGTACTGAACCGATTTTTAAGTTTCTTTTTAAGAAATCGTAGATTTTTATACAAATTTATAACTGCACCGATAATTCGAGAAGGTTTTTTATTTTATAAAACTAAACCGAAAAATACCGAACTGTACCGAATAAATTTTACATGTGAAAATATATTTATCTAGTAAATTTAAAAATAATAATACATTCAATTTTTCTTTGGGCTTTGAAATTAAGAAAACTATTAGAAGCTAACAAGTAATTAAATTCAAAATATTATTCCTAAAACCTATTATGCTACTTCTACCTAAACTAAGTTATTTCAAGTATTTTTCTTAGCAAGACACAATGTATTCCGGTGATTTATGAGTAGCAAACTACATGTATTGAATATGTTTCCTTTCATATAATTGAGATTTATCTTTTTGAATATTTCATCTTCTATAGACTTTATTCTGGGAGAAATTCAAAAATAGCCAGATTTACCACTGGTCGTTGAAAAATAGCCAAGTTTTAAAAGTCATCGAAATTTAGCCACTTTATATCTCAGCAAAAATACTGTTCAAAATCTGAAAAAATACGCCCGTAAATTTTATGGGAGTTCCAGCCTAAATATACTTGAATTCTTGTAAATTTTACGGGAATTCCAGGATAACTATGTTGGAACTCCCGCAAATTTTACGGGAGTTCAAGAATAATTATGGTGGAACTCCTGCAAATTTTACGGGAGTTCGAGCAAGTGTAATTTTCCAGT
Organism: Nicotiana noctiflora; assembly: GCA_032618575.1. NCBI lineage: Eukaryota > Viridiplantae > Streptophyta > Magnoliopsida > Solanales > Solanaceae > Nicotiana > Nicotiana noctiflora. The sequence goes on from JASVEL010003631.1 coordinate 119,314, forward strand.
ATAATATACTAGAGTTTGGAGCACTGGTGCTCCAATCTCCCACAAATTTTACAGGAGTTAGCAAAGTATACCGGTCCAGCATAATATGCTGGGGTTCGTACACAAATGCACCAGAACTCCCATATATTATACTGGACCGGTCCCTGTTGTAGCAAAATAGTGGCTATTTTTCATTGACTTGATAAACGGTGGCTATTTTTCATTGACCAGTGTGAAAACTTGCTATACCGTGATATTTTAACCTTTATTCTTGAGTCCCAGCTTGGTTAATATCTTTCAACCCGTGTGATCTATATTTTTTTTTGCCTTTATTTGGTTTCTTTTACGTTGTTGTAGAATAGTTGATGGATCTGTACTCTAGCCATCTTTATTTTTTTTGTTAATTCATCATCCTTTAAACAGTAAAAATATCTAGAGAGTTTTGCTAAGTCCTATAAAAGAACGTATTTTATTGCATTCTATTTCTAATGGTAAATTTTACATGATATTCTAAAAAATATCAAAAATTAACCGAACCATACAATATCGAAGAGAAACTGATCGACATGATTGGGACGATTTCAAAAAGTCTAATTTTTGTTATATATAATAGAACAACAGAAAAATTGGTATGGTATAAATTTTATAAAATAATCGGCCGAACTGAGCCATTGACATCCCTACTCTCCGGTCTTATAAAATTTTAGAATGCTCTTTAAAAAAGATATTTAATAATTTTAATAACTAAATGTTAATTTGAATTACTCTTAATATATTTTTTAAAAGTCACACTTAACTAATATTCCTTTATTGAAGCATCTCATAATACATAAATTCTGTTATAAAATAATAGAAGAACAAGAACAATATTGCAGAGAAAGAGAGAGAGGGAATTCTTATTGAATTTTTGGATGATTTACAATGGGGTAAGACCTCTCTATTTATAGGAGAAATATGACTTAGTCACAAAGTAAAAATTTCCACAAGATAGACATTCACTCCAAATAGAATTATAGACATTCACTCCAAATAGAATTCTATTCTTAACACTCCCCCTTGATTGTCTACTCAATAAGTAATGTGCCTCATTAAAACCTTAACTAAAATAAAACCCGATGGGAAAAAATCTAGAAAAGGAAAAAGAGTACACATATCTAATAATACGCCTTTGGTTGCCTCGTTAAAAACCTCGCAAGGAAAACCCAGTGGGACAAAACCTTGTAAGGGAAAAAGAGTGCAACGCGCATTAACTCCCCCTGATGAGAGCATCAATTCACATCCTTAAGCCTTCGCATCCCGATCTTGTACACTAGCTTCTCGAAGGTTGACGTCGGTAGAGATTTAGTGAACAAATCAGCCATATTATCACTTGAACGAATCTGTTGCACATTAATATCACCATTCTTTTGAAGATCATGTGTGAAAAATAACTTTGGTGAAATGTCCTTTGTCCTATCTCTTTTTATGAATCCTCCCTTCAGTTGAGCTATGCATGCTGCATTGTCTTCATACAATATAGTAGGTAACTTGTCACATTTCACACCACATTTATCTCGAATAAGATGTATTATAGACCTCAACCACACGCACTCTCGACTTGCTTCATGAATAGCAATTATCTCAGCATGATTAGATGGAGTAGCCACAATTGATTGCTTAGTCGATCGCCAAGATATGACAGTGCCTCCACAGGTGAACACATAACCTGTTTGAGATCGAGCCTTGTGTGGGTCGGATAAATACCCAGCATCAGCATAACCAACAAGATCGGGATTGCAATTATTGCGATAAAATAAGCCCATATCGGTAGTCCCTTTTAGATACCGCAATATGTGTTTGATCCCATTCCAATGTCTCATTGTGGGAGCAGAGCTATATCTTGCTAAGACATTAACTGGAAAAGTTATGTCGGGCCTTGTAGTATTGGCAAGATACATTAGTGCACCAATTGCACTAAGATATGGTACTTCAGGACCAAGTAGCACTTCATTCTCTTCTTTAGGTCGGAATGGATCTTTGTTCACATCAAGTGATCGAACAATCATCGGAGTACTTAATGGATGTGCTCCATCCATGTAACACCGTTTAAGTACCTAGTCTATGTAGGTAGATTGATGAACAAAAATTCCGTTTGCCAAATGTTCAATTTGCAAACCAAGACATAATTTTGTCTTTCCGAGATCTTTCATCTCGAATTCCTTCTTTAAATAATCAATTGCCTTTTGGAGTTCTATAGGAGTTCCAATAAGGTTTATGTCATCAACATATACGGCAAGTACAACAAATTCCGATGTTGTTTTCTTTATGAAAACACATGGGAAAATGACATCATTTATATAGTCTTCCTTTAATAAATACTCACTAAGACGATTATACCACATTCGTCCTGATTGCTTTAGACCATACAAATATCTTTGCAATTTGATTGAAAACATTTCTCGGGATTTTGAATTATTAGGCATTTTGAAGCCCTCGGGAATTTTCATGTATATCTCATTATCAAGTGAGCCGTAAAGGTAGGCGGTAACCACATCCATTAAATGCATGTCAAGTTTTTCATGGACAACAAAACTAATGAGATAACGGAAAGTTATAGCATCTATAACGGGTGAATATGTCTCTTCATAATCAACACCAGGCCTTTGTGAAAATCCTTGTGCAACAAGGCGTGCCTTATATCTTTGTACCTCGTTTTTCTCATTTCTCTTGCGTACAAAGACCCATTTAGAGCCAATAGGCTTAACACCATTAGGTGTTTGGACTACAGGCCCAAAAACTTCACGTTTTGCAAGTGAATTCAACTCTGATTGGATTGCTTCTTGCCATTTTGGCCAATCAAGTCTTTGTCGATATTCTCCAACAGATTGAGGTTCAAGATCCTCATTTTCTTGCATAATGCTGGATGCAACATTATATGCAAAGACATAATCCACCACTATATCCAATCGATTCAAATTTGTCTCAATATCGATTGGATTTATTGATAGTTCCTTATTTTCTTGAGTCTCGAGCTCAGTGGATTCCTCATGAATCTTAGAATTTATTAAATCGTGGATTTCTTCATGAGATTCTTTCATAGTGTCATTTTGATCATTTATTTTCCTTTTTCTAGGATTTCGATCTTTGGAACCTAATGGTCTGCCACGTTTAAGTCGTGCTTTTGACTCATTAGCTATGACACTAGAAGATTGTCCAATAGGGACATCAATACGGATTGGAACATTCTCCGTAGGGATATGTGATTTTGTTATCCTTTTCATATCCGTAAATGTATCGGGCATTTGATTTGCTATTCTCTGCAAATGAATAATCTTTTGGACATCTTTTTCACAAATAGAGGCACGTGGATCAAGATGAGATAATGATGGATTTTTCCACAAAATTTTCCGTTTGGTTTCACCAACTTCTCCCCCTAATTTTGGGAAAAGTGTCTCATCGAATCGACAGTCTGCAAATCGTGCAGTAAATAAATCTCCCGTTAATGGCTCGAGGTAGCGAATAATGGAGGGCGATTCAAACACAACATATATTCCTAACCTTCTTTGCGGACCCATTTTGGTGCGATATGGCGGTGCTACAGGCACATATAATGCGCATCCAAAAATTCTTAAATGGGATATATTAGGTTCGTGACCCAAAACTAATTGCAACGGGGAATATTTATGATAATTTATCGGTCTGAGACGAACTAGCATTGCTGCATGCAAAATGGCGTGACCCCAAACAGAAGTGGGCGGCCTCGTTTTCATGAGTAACGGTTTTGCTATCAATTGTAGACGTTTAATTAAAGACTCTGCAAGACCATTTTGAGTGTGAACATGAGCTACAGGATGTTCCACTTTTATCCCAATTGATAAGCAATAATCATTAAATGCTTGGGATGAAAACTCGGCAGCATTATCAAGTCTAATAGACTTAATTGGATTATCAAGGAAATTGTGCCCGTAATCGAATTATTTGTGCCATTAATTTTGCAAACGCGAGGTTGCAAGATGACAATAGGCACACATGGGTCCATCTAGAGGATGCGTCTATCAAGACCATAAAATATCGGAACGACCCACTAGGTGGGTGAATAGGTCCACAATGTCCCCTTGTATACGTTCCAAAAACGCAGGGGACTCAATTCCAACCTTTGTTGGTGATGGTCTAATAATTAACTTGCCTTGATAACAAGAAGTGCAAGAAAATTCATCATTTAAAAGAATCTTTAAATTCTTTAATGGATGCCCATTTGAGTTTTCTGTGATTCGTCTCATCATAATTGATCCAGGGTGTCCCAATCGATCATGCTAAAGTACAAATGTATTGAAATTGGTAACCTTTTGGTTTACAATAGAATGTGCCTCAATTGCACTAATTCTTGTGTAATACAGGCCACAAGACAAAGATGGGAACTTCTCAATAGCCCTTTTCTGGCCAGATGCATTTTTGGTAATGATGAGATATTCAAGATTATTCTCATCTATTGTCTCAATATGATATCCATTTTTGCGGATATCTTTAAAACTCAACAAGTTCCTCTTAGACTTGGAGGAGAACATTGCATTCTCTATGATGTATTGTTCCCTTAGGCAGAGTTAAAGTAGCTCTTCTAGAGCCTTCAATTAATTTACTAATACCAGAAATTATAGTAACATCTGCCTTACATATACTTAAATGGGAGAAATATTTCTTCTCTTTGAGTATTGTATGTGTTGTACATGAACCAACTAAACAAATATTTTCACAATTGAAATTTGATTCAAGTTTGCTTTGAGGGATATCCATATTTGCTTCCCATAGTTTGACATATAAAAGAAATATACGAATAAATATTAGTAAACATCTAAATACGATTAACACAATGTGACATTATAATTGTGGAAGAAAAAGACAAACTAATTTAAAAATCAGTTTTATGAGTACACATTGTTTGAAGAAAAAAAAATTATTTCTATTTGTTTCTTGGTCAATCTCTTCCGTGACTGTTAAGCTTCAGTGGTCATTGCATATTGGACTGTTTTCTCACAACATAAGGCTTGACACTACAGATAAGGCTTGCCTTGCATTCAATATCAAATATATCCATCTTAAACAAGTTGTGTATATAAGTGAGGAAACATTCAGAAAGTGGGGAAAATATGACACATGAGTTACGACGTGAACTGTATGGGCGTGATTGCACGTGTATTTAATTATATACTATCAGGTACGTAATACGTACATTGTCTAATTCAAAACACTAAATTGATTCAAAAAATAAGAAGAAGAGAAATCAGCTCAGAGTACTTCTTGAAACCTTTCTCTCTGTACTACTATTGCAGAACCATATTGGAGGCATGAAACGTTGTAAACGTTTTCTCAAGCATATCATAATCACTGATAGTATCTCCACAGAGTTTCAATTTAGAAATAATTCTGAACATCGCAGAATTATATTCAGAAACAAACTTAAAGTCTTGGAGCCTCAGATGAGCCCAATCACATCGTGCTTGTGGAAGGGTGATCAACTTTAAGTTGTCATATCTTTCCTTTAAGCCATTCCACAAAATAAGTGGATCTTTGACTGTGAGATATTCAATTTTCAACCCTTCATCAAGGTAATGGCGCAAGAAAATCAAGGCCTTAGCACAGTCTTGGGTGGATGCTTTATTTCTGTCTTTAATGGCGTCTCCAAGACCCATTGCATCTAAGTGGATTTCAGCATCCAACACCCATGTCATATAGTTCTTTCCCGAAATTTCAAGGGCAACGAACTTTCTTTTCATAATGTCAAGTCATAATTAAAAAGAGGAGAAAAATTACCTTAATCTTCTGAAAGAGCTTCTTGAGACGGTAGAGTCTCGTGCTGGTAACGTGTTATAAAATAATAGAAGAACAAGAACAATATTACAGAGAAAGAGAGAGAGGGAATTCTTATTGAATTTTGGGATGATTTACAATGGGGTAAGACCCCTCTATTTATAGGAGAAATATGACTTAGTCACAAAGTAAAATTTTCCACAAGATAGACATTCACTCCAAATAGAATTATAGACATTCACTCCAAATAGAATTCTATTCTTAACAAATTCCATATTGTCGTGTTAATACAATATTTGTTCTGAAACCATGATTAACATAATTGAGATTTAGTCATAGCTAATTTCTTCATCATTAGTTAAAAGCTATCAGAATAATTACATCTCTATTTTTATTTTTTTATTTTTTGGTGTAATATGTCTATAATTCCGATTGATAAA
>JASVEL010003632.1:0-135372 GCA_032618575.1 Nicotiana noctiflora
ATTTCCACACTATCGTTCATTTATTGGTCTTCCCTTAAACCATATGACCATCACCCAATGGAACAGTAATAAAATCGGAAACCGAAGTTGAAATTAAAGAACAAGATTTGAAAGAAGAAAGGAACAAGTAACAATCAATATACTGTGGTACGTAATTTGAGATTTTCTAATTAGCAACTACCAAACTGAATATTAACATACAACCCCTTTGGATTATATTCATAACAACAAGTATCCTCAATATAAATAATAATCGTTCCCTTTTTTCTCTATAATCGCCGCTTGTGGCTTGAAGAAGCACTACTGGTCGGGTCCAATTGAGAACCTTTACGCCAGTAAAATCTTGAGACCGAACTAATTAAAAGCTGCAGATATCAGTTATCTTCCTCGCAACTTTCAGGGCTAGGATATTCATTCAAATCCGGCTTAATAGTAACCCTTCTCGGGTTATTATTTGAATTACTGTTGGATTCAGAAAAACCTGGAGAAGAATTATGATGAAGGGCGGCAGTTTGTAAAGCATCAACTCTAGCACCAACTTCAGTAGCTTTTTTGCGAATAGAAGCAGCAGATAAATCGTGAAGTTCACGGTCATCATTAACTATGCATTCAGGGAAATTAAGCCTAGCCGTAGGACCTCTGAGATAAAATACGGCGGTGTCATAAGCTCGAGCGGCGGCAACAGGGGAAGAGTAAGAACCAAGCCAAATTCGAGATCTTTTATTTGGTTCTCTAATTTCAGCTACCCATTTACCCCACTTCCTCATCCTTATACCTCTATATGGCTTATCTTGTTGCTGTTGCCTTTGCTTTCTCTTTTCTCCTTCCATCATCGATACCATCAAAATTACAACAAAATATATTCCTCCTTTTGGTTTCTCTTTCCCCAAAAAGGACACCTCTATAAGTTATTGAAAATCTATCCTACATAAAAGAGAAGAAGAAAAATGGAAGAGGAGATGGGGGAAGTAGAATCTTAGAGAAAAATCAAGTTACTAACAAAGAACGTTTGCTATGAGAACAGCTGTCTTATTTATATGAAGGTGAGAATATAGAGATAAAAATTTTATATATTTATATAGAAAGAAAAAGGAAAGGATAAGACCTGTAGGCAGGGGAGGAGTTAGTTGTATCTATTTATTACGGGTTAAACTGAAATCACAACTTTAGATACCTAATATGAATTTATATATTAAAATTATTATAAATATTAAATTTAAAATCAATAATAATATAATAAATATAATTAAAAATTAAACTCATTAAATTTAAATATTAAATCCGTCTGTCCATGGTGGTGTGGTGTGGTGTGGTGTTGTGTATGATAGGGAGGAGTCGTGTGTGTGGATGATTGAGGAAGAGAGGATATGGAGCACGCATAAGGGGGGGAAGGGTTAATGTTTTGTTTTTTCTTGAATTGGCTGCTAGTGTGTCGTCTGGGAACGGCCGCCACGTTGATCTTCCTTAAAGATAAGTACAAATTCGGCCGACATATTCCATCGACATACACATTTCCCCTTCTTTTGTTCCGCTTTCTTCTCAGCACTTGCACTAGGAACTACCAATTTTATTCTTGGATTCAATTAATTATATTTTTCTTTACATCGTTCTTTATATATTTAAATATACATTGTAGGAAGTAAGAAGTCTTTAAATTATACTTCCTTCGTTTTAATTTATATTAACCTATTTGACTGGTTATAAAATTAAAAAAAAAATATTTTTAATTTTATGGTATAAAATAAAGCATATTTATTTGTTGTGGCTATACATCATTGCATGAAGGTAAATTATTTTCAAATAAGAAAAGTAGTCATTCTTCTGGCACAGACTAAAAAGGAAATAAGTTCACATAAATTGAAACGAGAGGAGTATTATATACTTCCCCTATTTTATTTTATGTAAACATATTTTTTTAATTCATTCCAAAAAATAAACCCTTTTAAATTTAATAATAATTTTATTTAAACTTACAGTTCTATCCAAACTTTTATAATCACACAAATACTCTGGGTCTTTTTTGACTTATTTAAGACTACAAATTACAAAAGTCTTCAATTTTTTTAAACTTCATACCCAGTCAAACAATAGTGAAGAATTTTTTTATCGTATTTGATTAATCAAAATAAATCAACTTTAACTCTATTAAGTTATCCAACAAAATATTTATAAGTAAACTTCTAAAATCACGATAATATATATAACTTAAACTCATTTAACAATACAATAATTGTTTACCTTTAGCATTTAGCAGTAGAAAAGAAAGTTTAATGAGGACAATCAATAATTCGTGAATTTTGTACGTTTTTATCTCAATATATCGGGTTAGGGTCGGTTCAACCACATTTTCACTGCTTGTAAAGTAGTTTCTCTAATTAAAAGTTATATTATGACACCAAAGGAAAGCAGATTAGGTTGCTTTTAGTTGTAACTTTCAAGCAAACTTCCGAATAAATTAAGTCAAGAGGTATCGCTATTCGGCCGATGTGGACATTGAACGGCTTCTGATGACTGTCCTCTTAATTTTTATAATTTTTCTTTTAACTTCTATGATTGGCTTTATTTTTTTTATTTTGTCAAACGATCACGACAAAATGTGATAAACCTCTTCATTTAATTCCATGAAACATCTTCATCTAAGTAATAAACTTTAATAATATGAAAGCATGTAGGCCAAGAAATCTCAATTCAGGGCGGAATGATTATTGGATTTCAATTGGTTATTTAATTTATAGATATTGGTAAATATTGTACTATTCCAACTTATTGGCAAAATAAAGGAAAATAGAAAGACAAAATATCTCTATATGTACATGTGTTTACCCTAAAAATTGAGTAACAATAAAACTGATAATGTGATTTTAAGGATACACGATTTTACCCAATACTAATTTATTAACTTAATGATAAGTAATAGGAATTGATAAGAATATAAAACAAACCAATGTGAGGATGGTATCCTCGAGCTGATGTAGCCTCGAGCTTAGTAAAATAAGAACAATTAAAGAGTAGTAAATTGATAAACAAAAGAATGTGAGTTAAAGAGAGAATATTATATTGCTTTGATCTATATGAATGTATGGTGTCTATAAATGATTGGGACTCCCCATTATGACTAGAGAAATCCTAATTATAATACAATTTTATTATGCAAGTAAATCCCATGATTAGTATAAATAATTGTGCTTGATTTGATCTGTTCCGAAATTACCGCCATGATCTCCAACCGATTACGGATATCTCACTTTTATGTTATTACTCTCGAAGTCGGTCATACTTAGTATCGATTGTTGCTGGCCTCGATCTCGACAGATATCTCGATTCTTGAATTCGACACCTTATCTTCATATTATAGCCGATCCACTATGAGGCTGACCGTTGATATAGTCTCCTGATCTCGATTAAATAGCAAAAAAAAAACACTCGATTTTAACCGTATACAACCTCCTAGGGAGGTCTACCAGGGTGATCTACCACAGAAGCTATCCACCTTATTAGGAGGATAATGGAACAATACAAGGATAAGAAGAAGGATCTCCACATGGTATTTATCAATCTAGAGAAAGCATATGACAGAGTTCCTATGGAGGGCTTATAGAGATGCTTAGAGGTTAAAGAGGTCCTAGTTGCCTACATTAGGGTGATTAAAGACATGTATGGTGGAGCTAATACTCGGGTTAGGATAGTAGGAGGCGATTCCGAACATTTTCCGATTGTTACGGTACTGCACCAAGGGTCTGCATTCAACCCTTTCCTATTTGCATTGTGATGGATGCCATAACACATAATATTCAAGGGGAGGTACCATAGTATATGCTATTTGCTAATGATATAGTCCTAATTGACGAGACAAGACGCGGCGTCAATGAGAGGCTAGAGGCTTGGTGATAGGCCTTTGAGTCTAAAGGTTTCAGGTTGAGCATGACGAAGACGGAATATCTCGAGTGCAAATTTGGGCCCGAGCCTACGGACGCGGGAGTGAAAGTGAGGCTTGACTCCCAAGCCATCCCTCAGAGGTATAGTTTCAAGTACCTTAGGTCAGTTATTCAAGGGACATGAGAGATTGGTGAGGATGTCACACATTGTATAGGGGTGGGGTGGATGAAGTGGAGGTTTGCAACGGGAGTCATGTGTCACAAGAAAGTGTCATCATTACTAAAAGGTAAGTTTTATAGAGTAGTGGTTAGACCGGCCATGTTGTATGAGACCGAGTGTTAGCCAGTTAAGAAGTCACACATCCAGAAAATGCAGGTAGCAGAGATGAGGATGTTAAGGTGGATATGTGGGCATACAAGGACGTATAAGATTCTGAATGAAGATATTCGAGAGAGGGTGGACGTGGTGCCCATGGAGGACAAGATGTGGGAAGGAAGATTTAGATGGTTCTGACACATTCGGAGGAGGAGCACTGATGCACCGCTGAGAACTTGTGAGCGACTGGCGGTGGTGGGCACGAGGAGAGGTAGAAGGAGATCTAAGAAGTATTGGGGAGTGATGATAAGGCAGGACATGACGCGACTTAGGATTACTGAGGACATGACCCTTGACAAGAAATTGTGGGGTCGAACATTAATGTTGTAGGTTAGGGGGAAGTTGGGAATATTTCTAGAGCGCACTAGAGTGAGGCTAGACAATTAGGAGTTAGGCTTAGGATGCTACTGATTAGCTACTGATGCAGGGCTTTATATTCTAGATGTTAGTATACTTTCCTCTTTCTCGTATTTACTATATTCCTTATATTGTTGTTATTTTGTTATTTTATGTTATTCTATGTTATTTATTATGAGTCTATTGCTAGTACTAATATATCATCACTTATTTCTGTCACTTGTTTCCTTTTTGAGCCGAGGGTCTCTTGGAAACAACCTCTCTGCCCTCGGGCTAGGGATAGGGTCTGCGTACATATTACCCTTCCCAAACTCCACTAGTAGGAATATACTGGATTATTGTTGTTGTTGTACAACCTCCTAGTAAGATAAAATAAGGAGGAAAACCTACTTCTCCAACCGAATAATATAAAGAAGTAAATACTAGTAATCATTTTTACAATTTATTTTCGTCTTTATTTTTTTCTTATTTGGCCTCCCTTTCTTTTCCTATCTACTAGTAGTATATATCTTTTCAAACCCAGCCTAAAGTTAGAGCTCAGAGGAGAAACATGCAATGAATTTGACTAAAATGGATTCATAATTAAGATGAGGATGACTTTAGCTTATTGTTGACAAGTTGGTGGAATTTTAGGAGGGGTGGTTAATATTTTAATTGCAAATATACCATAGGTTATATCACAAATGGAAGAGAAAGTGTGTAATTAAGTCGGTGGTGGAAAAATCAATTTATTGTGGCGTTTGAGAGTGACCTTATATGTCCACGCAAATGACATCAAATTTTCAAGCACATCGAACTCCAAACACATGTACATTACATATGGAAATTTCGCTTTTATCCCTTAGTTCCGTTTCAAATTCAAACTGTGACTTACTGCCAAAAGCCTTGTGTATTTAATATTCTGTAAATAATACTCCCTCCGTTTCAATTTATGTGAACCTATTTCCTTTTTAGTCTGTGCCAAAAAGAATGACCCCTTTCCTTATTTGGAAACAATTTACCTTTATGCAATGATTTATAGCCACACAAAATAAAAGTGTCTCATTTTACACCACAAGATCAAAAGTCTTCTCTCTTTTCTTAAACTTCGCGCCCAGTCAAATGGGTTCACATAAATTGAAACGGAGGGAGTATGACATTTTCATCAGGTACGACAGCCAGTATATTAGTTACTCGGTTTAAAATTAATTCCATACATAACTTGCATGATAGAAGGCGAGCCTTGGCAAGTGGTAAGTTGTTGCCACGTAACAAGAAAGTTACGTGTTCAAATCGTAAAAATTGCTTCTTGTAAATATATAAAGTAAAATTATATATAATAAACTTTTGTGATCCGACCATTTCTGAACCTTACGTTATGATGGGAGCTTAGTTCTCCAGGCTGCCCCTTAACTTGCTTGATATCGAATTGATAAGTAATTAACCCAATCAAATCTCTTCTGTTTGACACTTGATTAAGTTTAATTAAGTAAATGTATTATTGTTGGCTAGCTAGCTCGCTTGGGAATATTTAAGCTAGATGTCATGACCTTCCACATCAGCATGCCACGTAGGTGTTATTTGGCGTGTATTTTTATCATATGGAAAGCTTACATTGGAAGCTAAAATTTGTACGAAAGTTCTAGAAATTATAGATGTTTCCTTAGGAAGACCCTAGAATCCTATACAATTGCTAGGGAAGTCCTTAGAAGATTAGCTATATAGAATACTCTAGAGAAGGGACTTACTTGTAAATACTAAAAACTTGTGTAACAATTAATATTTACATACTAGCCCCTATGAGATTAGTATATCAAGGGGCATTCATTTGTAAAATCATCAAGCAAACAATTCAAGTTCTATCTAATACAAAAGTTTCCTTTGGCAATTCTCATGTGTTCTTACATTCCTTAGCTATCTTTAGTATAGTATGGTTGACTTGGCACCGCAAAATAGTGAGAAAGTTATGCCAGATATTGAACGAGTTGCCAAGTGCCGCATGTGATATTAGTTTAAGACTAAGGACGTGACATAGATCTGTCCAATAAACGAGCCAAACTTGAACGTTAAAGGCTTATTTGATACACATATGAGCTATACAATATAATAATTAAGCCTTATGTCGTGTCCTTAGTTGTTAACTAAGTACACATGTGGCACTTGACAACTCGCTCGCGATCTTGCACAACTTGCTCCCATTCTTGCTATACAAAGTCAGCCTTACTACACTCAAGATCGCTAAGGGAGTGATAGTAAGAACACAAGAGAATTATTAAAGGAAGTTTTGTATTAGAAAGAACTTGAATTGTTTTCTTGGTGAGTTACAAATAAATTATATTAATCACCTAGAGGTTAGTGTATAAATAATAATTATTTTATAAGTCCTTCCATATTTACAAATAAGTACGCCCTCAAGAATTTTCTACATGACTAGAACATTCCAAGGCTTTCCAAAAGTGTATTTCTACCAAGACCATAAATATCTAGAACTTTTCCAAGAAAATTTTCCATAACTCCAGAATATTTCACCAAGAGCTAGTCTCTATCTCATGTAACCCTTCCATATGGTTAACATATATGCCAAGTGGCACTTACGTTGCATGATGATATGGCGGGCTATGACACTCTCCCCTACCCAATTTTGTGCCGCCCTCGGCACAAAACATCGACACGTACGTGTGCACCTCAACTTGGTGTCACTGGAGATCTTTATCCATTATCCATTATGCCCTATGGGGTGGGTCGCCTTCCCATGTTACAAGGTATTGATCACCTTTTTTATTGTCCCATTTGTAATTTGGAAGACTAGTAATGATGGGCTCAATCTTTGCCTATCGGATGCCTCTCCTTGCTCTTGGATGTGTCCACTCCCTATTTTGATACCCTCTGTGGTCCCAGCTGTCACACCTCCTTTTTACGCACCCGCGGGAGCGCGAGGGAGTTTTTCCAATTAAAGGTCATTCGAAATGGGATTTTATTTATTAATTTTCACAGTCGCCACTTGGGAAAATAATGGTGTTCCAAGTCACCGGTTTAATCCCGAACCGAGGAAGTTTATGACTCTGTAATATAGTCTGCGAAACTAGAAATCCGGATAAGGAATTCTGTTAACCCGGGAGAAGGTGTTAGGCACTCCCGGATTCCGTGGTTTTAGCACGGTCGCTCAATTGCAGTTTTTGTTTCTATCTGATTCTTTTATATATTTTAATTATGTGCTTTTAATGCTCCGCTCTTATTTTTAGAAGAATTGCGACGTCACGAAAACACATTTCGAGTCACACCGCAACCGGTACGCTTGTGACTTTAATGTATTTCAATTTCGCCGGGAGATAGATTTGGGTCACATAAATGCACACCCATAATTAGGAAAGTAATTTTATTAAACTCGTGCCTAAAGATTCTACGTCTTTGTTAACTTCGGGAAAGACCGTGAAATTTACTAAACGGTCCTTCCGAATCCAGAATTTATTTGAGGGCCCCGCAATTGTGTATTATTTATTTGGCGAGGCCCGTCTCATTATTCTTATTTAAGGTCAATCCTAACATGACTATAGTTTTTCTATTTAATTGGTCTCTAATAATAAAAGAAAGGTCCTAATTACTTAATTATTTTCTTCCTAATTGTTATGTTACTGCATAGTAATAACAGTTATTAAAATGTATATGCAGCGATTTGGGCCTTGAAATTGGCCCCACTGCTAGCAGAAGGCCTGCGATTAGGCCTAGCATTTGAGCCTAACAAGCTGTCACGTTATTTGCATAGCCAATTTCACTGAATCTCACGTTATTTGTCTAATCAGCAATTAGAGTATGCAAAGTTAAAATATAGCAGGCAACTGAATTCTTCTTCGTGAATATAATTTATTCAGCATGTTTAACTTTATAAGAATTTCTAATAATTCAACTCAACATATGAATATATATATGTATCTATTCTAAAATAACTAACCAACAGAATACTACTAATGGCTTCTCATTTTAGAATAGTTCACATATGGATTTCACTATAGAAACTGGATGGCAATTATTCTGTGTGTTTGCTTCTTACTGATAAGCTAAATTACAGCAGTACAACTGTCCAATTCTATTACCAAAATAGTCCTGTTGTTACAAATTGAATTGTTGAATAAACCTATCTAACACTAACACGAATTTGATTTAAGGAATCTATCCCTGAAACTCTGCAAATAGCGATTAGAAATAACAGAAACAGTCTAGTTAACAGTCTAATAACAATCCAAACGTCCTAATTACAATTATCTAGTAATCTAAATTCATAACAAATTTCGTAAGTCGATAGGAATTTACGAACGAAAACAACAAAATTAAAAGAGATTAATGGGAGAAAGGATCGGCACTTCGACTATTTCCATAAGCTTGAGATTACAAATGTGTACCTGGAAGTCACAAGGGATAGGAATCAGTTGCAGCAGAAGAAGATACAACAACAACAGGATACTAACAGCAACAACCGCGACGAACAGTAAAGAAAAGATCACGACCAGCAAAACAGTTGACCCAGAAATAGATGGGAGAAAATCCGTGTAAACTCGAACCAGGAAACTAATGAGACAAACAGAAGCGTGCAACGGCAAACCCCCACAACAATGACCTCAACAACGACCAGCCTCAACAGCTGTGTGCAACCGCAGCAACAGCAGTGTGCCACAGCAGTGTGCAACAGCAGTGTCCAGTAAAAAAAACTATCCTGTGTCCCTTTCTAGTGTTTTCGTTTTTTTTTTTTTTTTTTTCCCCTCACTGTGTGTGTCCTCTTTCTATATATCACTCCATCCCTTCTCCATGTCTCTTTTTCTGTGTCTTTTATATAAC
The DNA here is from genome assembly GCA_032618575.1 of Nicotiana noctiflora. NCBI lineage: Eukaryota > Viridiplantae > Streptophyta > Magnoliopsida > Solanales > Solanaceae > Nicotiana > Nicotiana noctiflora. Next base: position 9,418 of record JASVEL010003632.1, read on the forward strand.
CACTGATAGTTCCCTTCAGATACTTCAAACAATTATAAAAACAAACCTGCCCATGATATTCTCTTACCTCCCCACTACTATGTGTTTTGTTCCCCACTAACACTTATCTTTCTTTATTTAATTCAAAAGTTATGGGTGAGTTTGTTTAATCAATCCCTTTACCTCCCCATTATGCTTTGTTTTCCACTAACACATTAAATTAATGGTTAATTAAGTACTATAGTGACAGCCCACTTAGCTAGACCATTTACCAAATAGTTAAACCCCGAAATAGCCCCGAAACTTCTCACATTACTATTCTACCAGCTATAACCAATTCAAACCTAACAATTGACTAATTGAACATATGGAAGTAATTCCATTTTCAACAACATTAGGATAACATAGTAAAGTTAAGTTCATATCAGAACAAAGATGGGGATTCAATTCAAGAAACTCAACATTGGGTCAAGTAGCATGTTTTAGAGAGGAACATTGAACACACCAATCAATCTCATCTCAATCACACAACTGGATCCCAATGATAACCCTACTGGAATGAACCGAAATAAACTATTTATCATGCTTTTAATCAAACTAATCGACGACACCTAAACAAACGATTACACAAGCTATAACATATAGAAACTAAACACAAACAAACACACTAAGACAGACCAATATGTGATTCTAATTTACTCGCAATCAATTCGAGCAAAGATCTTATTACGGTACTAATTTTGTCCAAGTGTTCTAACAAACAGTGTTACAAAATCAATGGAGGATGCTTTGACTAGTTGATTACAACGCATCTAATCGATAAACAATAGGCGACGAACAAACCAACAATCCATACTGATTCGTATAACAAATTCGGTGAACACACAGAACTAACACATACGAATTCAACAAACCACGAAGATGAATTAAAACACACATAAAAACTGAATCAGAATCGAATTGCCATAACCCGATGCCAATACCGATTTCATATCCAAAATCGAACAAATTGAAAATCGGATAAAGCAATTATAACTTGGAAACTACAGAATGAATAAGAGTTTGAAAATTCGGACCTCAAATAATTACAGCGACATGGCGTGCAGCAGAAATTCAAGACAGCAAATCCGACGGCAAACTTCAATCCGAAAAAGAAGAAACTAGTAATGCACATTTCAGGAACCAACGAACGGACCTCGAATGGAGACGAATGACGAATTCCCAATACTGAGAATACCAATGATAGTTTCGAAATGACATCAACTAACAACTTATATAGGAATCTCCGTTCACTGCTGAAGAAAAATGGCGTCGGCTGGTCTTGGTGAATACATCACGGAGACGGCGGTGAGCAAGTTCGCTGGCCAGTAGGGTCGTTTGGACGCTGGTGTTCGGCGGGTGGTCGTGTGAAGGAGCAGCGACGGTTTTGATATGAGAAGATGTTCCGGCGGCTGTGATGGTCGACGCCGTCGGTTGATGGTGGTCGAAATGAAGCTGGAAGCTGAAGTAGCGATGGGGTCGTTCAGTGAAGACGAAGGTTTCGCGGGTGATGGTCGGCAACCATGGCTGAGCTGCTACTGAAGCTTGAAAAAAAACCCTAGCTTTGGAGGAAAGGCTACTGGTTGTTGCACAGTAGAAGAGAAAGGGGGCGAGGTTCGTGTGAAGGAGCAGAGATGGCGACTTGGTTGTCTGGTCGGTCATTCATGGCTGGAGGTGGGCTGGTGGTTGAAGAGGAAGATAGGGGGCTGGGGTATTGCGGCTGAGAGAAGAGAGGGAGGGGTCTTTAGGGTTTGGGAGATTAGGAAAATGAAATGAGAAAGAAAAGAGAGGGGTTTGGTTATTTTCGGACCGGGTCGGGTAAACGGGTTGGGCGTGGGTATGGGTTGGTTTTGGGGTATTTAATTACATTGGGCCTGGTTTTGCTATGGCCCAATTCCGATTTCCATACTACATTCCATGGTGTATCATATACATATGTGTATATATATATATATATATATATATATATATATATATATATATTCCATGGTGTATCATATACATATGTGTGTATATATATGTATATATATATATATATATATACATATATATATATATACTAACTCATAACACAATTAATTTTTACTACAATCATCCCACATAATTACATATCGCTTAAATGTAAACCGTATAATTTTGATATTAAACACTAAAAAAAATGCAAAACATGATGTATATATTTTGTATTTTACTAATTTAAATAAATAAACATGCACACACAAACATGCAAATGTAAGATAAAAATAACACAAAAATTACAAAAATCATGCTCAACATAAAACTATTTTATTTTTGAATTTTCTGGGAGTGATTCTCATGTAGGGCAAAAATCACGTGCTCACAGCTGCCCCTCTTTGCGCGTAAACATGAAGAGTTTTCGTGCAAAGATAAGTGAGCGGATACGAGCGATTTTTGCCTGTTCGAGCACCCCGTGTGAAGCATTTTTTGGAAAAGTTTGACCGAACCTTTGCTTCAGAAGGTCTCCTACATATCCCTGGCTAAAAGGGAATCAGGTCAATGTAGTTCGGGAAGTTTTGGTAGCTGGGACTACCGTGACTGCTGTGATCTTGCTGTTACTGTTGTTGCTGCTATTGCCACTGCTTAACTGACCTCCTTATTACATCGTGCTAAACAAAATAAGAAGCTAGACTAAGTTACAGCATTGCGAAATCTTATCTATCTCTTCATCTTGACTTTCCGGTGTTCCTTGCTATTCTGTCTGACTTGATGTTCCTTATATTGCTTCTTCTCTTCTGACAATTGTTGTTTTCGGCCGATCTTGATCGCCGAACTCCGACCATTGGTTCCTCTTTTGTGATCCCCGAACTATTCTTCTTCGAAGTCTGAATCTATCTATCTGATCCTTGTTGCCTTCCTTCTGATTTTGAACTTGAATTCCTGCTGGGGATTTCTGTTATACTCTACTGCTTCCCTCAAACAACTTCGAAAGTAAATTGCCACTCCATTCTTCAGGCGGGCTCCTGACTTCAACATCTTTTGAAAATAAATCGCCATTCCTCTCTTCAGGCGGGCTCCTGACTTCAACATCTTTTGAAAATAAATCGCCATTCCTCTCTTCAGGCGGGCTCCTGACTTTAATCATCAACTCTGAAAATTAAGCGCCATTCCTCTCTTCAGGCGGGCTCCTGACTTCAACAACAACTCTGAAAATTAAACGCCATTCCTCTCTTCAGGCGGGCTCCTGACTTCAATCATCAACTTTAGGAAATTAAACGCCATTCCTCTCTTCAGGCGGGCTCCTGACTTCAACACATCTTTTGAAAATAAATCGCCATTCCTCTCTTCAGGCGGGCTCCTCTGACCTCATCATCAACTTTAGGAAATTAAACGCCATTCCTCTCTTCAGGCGGGCTCCTGACTTCAACACATCTTTTGAAAGTAAATCGCCATTCCTCTCTTCAGGCGGGCTCCTGACTTCAACATCTTTTGAAAAATCGCCATTCCTCTCTTCAGGCGGGCTCCTGACTTCAACAACAACTCTGAAAATTAAACGCCATTCCTCTCTTCAGGCGGGCTCCTGACTTCAATCATCAACTCTGAAAATTAAGCGCCATTCCTCTCTTCAGGCGGGCTCCTGACTTCAACAACAACTCTGAAAATTAAACGCCATTCCTCTCTTCAGGCGGGCTCCTGACTTCAACCACATCTTTTGAAAATAAATATGCCAAATACAACAGTTATTCCGAGCTCGAATTCTAAAGAAATCCCCAGCAGAGTCGCCAGAGCTGTCACACCTCTTTTTACGCACCCGCAAGGACGCAAAGAGTTTTTCCAATTAAAGGACAATCGAGATGGGATTTATTTTAATTATTTCAGAGTCGCCACTTGGGAGATTTATGGTGTCCCAAGTCACCGGTTAAATCCCGAATCGAGGAAAAGGATGACTCTATTTAACAGTCCGCGAACCAGAAATCCGGATAAGGAATTCTATTAACCCGGGAGAAGGTATTAGGCATTCCCGAATTCCGTGGTTCTAGCACGGTCGCTCAACTGTCGTGTTTGGCTTATCTATCTGCTTTTTACAATTATGTACTTAGTGCAAGTTAATATCCCTTTACCGCTTTTATTATTGGTTATTATTTACGAAAGAGAATGTTGCCTAAAAATATGTTTCGAATCACGTCACATGAAATGCACCCGGATCCTCGACACATTCTTATTCAACGTTGTTGGATTTGGATTTGAGTTGCATGAAATGCACACTCGTATTTGGGGAGATATAATTATTAAATACGCGCTTAAAGCTACTAACGCGTTGTTATTTTAAGGAGGTCGTGAAAATTCACTAAACGACCAATCCCGCGATCTAAGCATTTTAAGTTATTTAAATCAATTCAAGTGGGACCACATTTTCCAAAATCTACAAATGTACTGAAAATCCAAACCAGCGAAAAAACTTATTCAAATTTATCTAACACCTAGCTTTTATCGACTTACATTAAAATATTGTCTAAATTATAACATGCTATATTAAAATGACATTTGAACAATGCGCTTGGTCAGAAAGATTAGCAGAAAGCTAAGTTTAACATAGTTAATTTAATATCCCGCATTATCATTTAACAGAAAGCTAAGTTTAACATAGCTAATTTAATATCTCATATTATCATTTAACTAAAACTCTACCATAGGATTTAAGATATTGACATGATGAATCAAAGAACACAAAAGAGAAACAGACCTTTTATTTCTTCAACAGTGAATCGTCCACAACAAAATTACGATCGCTTGACCGGAACTTGACACAAGACAGTGACCTCGACTCGGCAACTCTAGCTCGCCGGAACGCTGGGGAAGATGGTGGAAATAGGGCTGGCTCCTAGTCGTTCGACTGGTGAAGGAGATGAAGTGGTCGTGGGTTGCTGGTCGTTGCTGGACGAAGAGAAACGACGCAGCAACGGCTGGTCGTGAGGCTGAAGGTGAATGGTTGTGACGACGGGAGGTCGTTAATGGCGAGGGAGATGACGAGAATGGTTGCCGTCTGCCTCCAGAAGAAGAAAATGAACAGTTTCTTCTTATGTATTGTTTCTGCTCAATGAAGAAGATGATCTTCGTTTCCTCTCTGCTGTCCCCGTCCGTTCTCTCTTCTTTATTAAGAAGAGAATGTCTCCTTTCAAAAATGAAGAAGAGAATGTCTCTTCTCTTCTCTCCCTCTTTTCCGTTAGAAAATGTGTAATATTTGTAGTCTTTCTTGTTCTTTTTTTTTTTTTTGCCGTCCAGAGACCCTTATTTATCAAGAAGAGATTGTCTTCTTTCTTTTGTTTTTTTAAAATGAAAACCCCCCCCCCCCCTCTTTCTTTTGCCGTCCAGAGAAATGAAGACCCCCTTCTTACGTTCTTTTTTCTTCTTTTTGTATCTATTCTTTCTCTCTTCTTTTTTAATTGTCTTACTTGTTTTCCTTTTTTTTTTAATTCCCCCCAGTCCCCCTTCACGTGTAACCCCCTCTCCCTTTTCATTTTAAATTCAAGACCCATAATATTCCCACCTTTATTTTAACAATGTTGATGCCCATCCCCTCCCATAATATTCTGTCCGTGTCCCCCACGTGTGTCCCCCACGTGTGGTGGACTCGGGTTATTACGGGCTAGGTCCAAAAATTATAAAACCGGGTAGTTCGAACCCGAATATTATTCTTCGCCCGGAACCGAAAATGAGAACACGGTGTTATTTAATTAATCCTAGGTAATCAAAATAACTATAATACTCGTAATTAAAATAAAACTATTTTTTATATTTTTCAAGTTTAAAAATGACTACGAAACATTAATAAAACTATATTTTTGTTATTTTTTCATTTTGAGGTAAAAATAAAGTAAAAGAGTCAAATTTAACTAAAATAGCTATATTAAAACTAAACTAAATATTTTACGCTAGAAATATAGAAAATCTCGGGGAGGGTCAAAAATCACGTGTTTACAGTTTGGAGGTACAACAATTTCCCGAGCTCTACCCAAAATAGTGGCGCAGACCCTTATTGGGAGGGACTAAACTAAGAGAGGAGGAATGTGACCGAGCCCTTGTATCTGAGCTGCCTACATATCCTTGGCTATAAAGGAATCAGGCCACGTGTAGTTCTAAAGTGAGTGAGGAAGGGGTAACCGAGGTGGAGAGCCAGTCGAGGTGTTGTTCCGTCGAGGTTCCGTCCCATCGAAGTTCCGGTCCGTGGTCCTGCTATTACATCAAAAAATATGAAAAAGACTAACTAAGCCTATCAGCTACTAGTTACAAAATTCATATCTATAAGTCTTCTGAAGCTTGATCTTGAGTATTGGTTGGTGCTTCATGCGGACTCTAAATTTGAACCTTGATACTTGCTAGTTGTAGGTACTAGTTCAATCTTCTTCCGCTTTCTGGATCTGAACCAGGTATGCAGTGCTTGTGACCTCGGCCATGTCTTGAGCACACCACATCTTTCATCAACTTCTGCACTTAGATTAACTCCTTGCCTTTTTTTTCATTATGACTAACTTCTGTTGATCATCTCGGACTGTTGACTCGCATTCTGGTTGCAAGCTTCTTTTGTTGCTATCTTGTATTGCACTCCGAAGTGAATTCCCTTACTTGTGATCTTCGAGCTATTCTCCTTCGAAGTCTGAATCTATCTTTTCTGATCCTTGTTGCCTTCCTTCTGATTCATGCTGGGGATTTCCGTTACACTCTGCCGCTTTCCTTAAACAACTTCAACAATAACTCGCCACTCCATTCTTCAGGCGGGCTCCCTGACTTCAACTATTACTTCAAAATAAAATCGCCACTCCATTCTCCAGGCGGGCTCCCCGACTTCAACTACTACTTCAAAATAAAATCGCCACTCCATTCTCCAGGCGGGCTCCTGACTTCAACAACATCTTTTGAAAAAATAAATCGCCATTCCTCTCTTCAGGCGGGCTCCTGACTTCAACAACATCTTTTGAAAATAAATCGACATTCCTCTCTACAGGCGGGCTCCTGACTTCAACGTTAACTTTTGAAAAAATAAATCGCCATTCCTCTCTTCAGGCGGGCTCCTGACTTCAACAACATCTTTTGAAAATAAATCGCCATTCCTCTCTTCAGGCGGGCTCCCGACTTCAACAACATCTTTTGAAAATAAATCGCCATTCCTCTCTTCAGGCGGGCTCCTGACTTCAACAACATCTTTTGAAAATAAATCGCCATTCCTCTCTTCAGGCGGGCTCCTGACTTCAACAACATCTTTTGAAAATAAATCGCCATTCCTCTCTTCAGGCGGGCTCCTGACTTCAACAACATCTTTTGAAAATAAATCGCCATTCCTCTCTTCAGGCGGGCTCCCGACTTCAACAACATCTTTTGAAAATAAATCGCCATTCCTCTCTTCAGGCGGGCTCCTGACTTCAATCATCAACTCCGAAAATTAAACGCCATTCCTCTGCTTCTTGTACCGTTTTATTCTTCCTGCATCGCTTCTTAAGCCATCCTTTCTTCCGAATTACCTTGTTTTGGAATTGCTTTCCTCCCGGAAATTAAACGCCATTCCTCTCTTCGAGCGGGCTCCCGACTTCAATCATCAACTCGGAAATTAAACGCCATTCCTCTCTTCGAGCGGGCTCCCGACTTCAACAACATCTTTTGAAAATAAATCGCCATTCCTCTCTTCGGGCGGGCTCCCGACTTCAACAACATCTTTTGAAAATAAATCGCCATTCCTCTCTTCAGGCGGGCTCCCGACTTCAATCATCAACTCTGGAAATTAAGCGCCATTCCTCTCTTCAGGCGGGCTCCTGACTTCAACATCTTAGCAAATTAAAACGCCATTCCTTTGCTTCCTGCACCACTTTCTTCTTCCTGCATCGCTTCTTGGGCCATCCTTTCTTCCGAATTACCTTGTTTTGGAATTGCTTTCCTCCCGGGTTGTGTTATTTTTCTCTCGACTGCTGGGGATGTCTTTGGAACTAACTTACTTACCTGCTGGGGTAATGCTGCTGGGGAAAATCTTCTTTATTTCCTCCTTTTCTACTTCCTTCAGAACCTTTATTCTCTCCCGAGATCGCTGGGGATTGAAGTGTCATCAGCTGGGGATTACCCTGTCGGGGGATCCCCTTTCCTTCTTCCTCTTTCCAAACCTCCTTCGGGGCTCGCGCTTCGCTCCCTTGAAAAACTTGTAGGATATAATGCTGCCGGTGAAATCTCGAAATCAATGTTTCATTTTCCGAGGACTGCTGAGGGTGATACCGGCTTCTTGCCTTTCTGAACGCAAGCTTCCTCGTCTTGTTCTGTCTGTTGGGGGTATAATTTCATCTATCACAACTTGTTGTTTTCTTTCTTTCAAATCTGCTGGGATAACCGGGTTCAAAGATCATTTCCTCGCGTTATCTAGCTTCTTTCCCTAACCAAGTATTTGGTTTCGAGAAAATTTTCGCAACAGGAGAAAATTTTCTGCCCCAGTTTGAGAATCTTCTTCGTGGCATGCTTTGCTGTCGACAACCCCTTTTTTCCCTGTTTCAAATCAAAGAAAAATTGGTTAGTTTTAAAATGTGGTGGCTGGTTGTGGTGCTCCTGCTGGGGACGTTTCCTTTTCTCCTTTCCCTCGCTCGGGGTTCCTAAAACATTGTTGGGGAATGATTTCATTTGCTGGAGATGATATTCCTGTCGGGGATGGGTTTTTCCATTTATCCCTTCCCCGTTCTGTGTTTCTCAACTTGCTGGGGGTTATTTTGTTGAAGATGGGATTTCCTTTCTTCCTTTACCACTCTGTGTTGTCCGACCACCTCGGAACTTGCTGAAGATAACACTGCCGGTAGATTTTCATTTCCTCAAAATTGGTGTTTCACTCTTCTTGAAGGTTGTTGAGGATGACACTAGTTCGAAGACCATTTCCCTTAAGACTTTCCTTCTTCCCCAAGTGGGTATTGACTTCCGGAAAATTTTCAAACTGAAAAGAAAATTTTCTGCCCCAGTTTAATAATCTTCTTCGCATCCTACTTCTCTGCCGTCAATGGCATTTCCTTGCTTTGCATAATAATTGGAAAGTTGGTGGCAAGTTTTGAAGTCATTTCTCACTTGTTCTGACTAGACAGACCTTGATGGGGAATTTTTGATAAAAATGAGAAAGATAAAAAGAAACAAAATAGAAGACAAAGGAAAAAGAAAATGACTCTCTAGCAAGAAATATCTATAAAAACTTATCAAACGCGAATACCAACTCCACTTGGTCATGACATGCACATATGGTCTATCCTTCGTCGTTAATTGCCTTTCACGATTTCTGTCTCGTGATTTCCATCTGATTATCACCTTTATTCGACTTGTAGTGCCCGAAGGGTTTTCACTTTCAAGCCTCTCTTATTTTGATTTTCTCTCAGCTTTCGTCGTCTTATGGTGCCTGTGAAGGTTTTCACCGGTAAGACTCTCTCATTTGTATCACTTTTAGCTGGGGATTGGTGGTGTTACTGCTAAGACTCTCCTATTTTCTGCTGGAGATCGGAGTCTTTCTGCCGGGAATCAGAGTGTTATGTCCCGAGGAAACTTCTCTTATTTGCCTAGCTTAGCCTCTTTTGAAGATTGGTCAAAAGGTCTTTCTTTGGACCGTAATGTGGGTTCGGATAAGGTTAGAAAGAAATGGTATTAAAGGCTCGAAACAAAACAAAATGGGTTCAAAATTACAACCTTCGGAGTCTACATAAACATAACTTTTATTGCCCCAGTTTCTAGCTTGGGGATTTTTATTTACACTATGACCGAGCTGTGAAGCGCCTACGTATCCTTTTTAAGGAATCAGGTCAAACGTAGTTCCCAATTCCTCTTTTCAAATTTCTTTTTCCACATATTTTTTCTTTTTCTTTTCTTTATCTCTTTTTGTTGTTTTCTTTTCCTTTACTTTTCTTTATCCCTTTCTTCTTTTGCCTTTCAAACTTGTGTTCCTAGTCTTTGCAACTAATTCCGAAGGAGGGGATGAAAGAATTCAAAATAAGGTTCAAAGGGTTGACGATGGATAAAGTGTTTAGATAGCAGAACAAAATGCCTTCGTCTTTCCAATCTTCAAAACATGCCAAGTGTAAACAACACAATTAGTATTCATCATATCTTTAAAGCACTGTTGGGCAACGCTCTCATTATGAACGACCCCATGTCAATTTTGGCCAGCTTGCCTTTGACTGTTTCTTTTTACTTGCCCCGGTTTCAGATGACTCGGGATCCAAATAGTCTCAAGTTGTTTTTGTTTCCCTTAGATGACCCGATCATCTTCCAATTGCTTAATGATTAACTTTTAGAATTAAGCCATAATTATGTGTGCGCATGTCGTGTCACTAGATTCGGCGTTTGAGCACAAGACAAATCTAAAGGGTAAAAAGAACTAAACAAATAAAATGACCGTAAGTAACAAAAGACCGAAAGCTTCATTAAACTAATGACGAAATGGTTCAATGACAAAACAAGCAAAACAAACTAGAGTACAGCCCTGAAACAAAACTGGGCAAGACCAAAGCAAACCGCTAGGACAAAAAGGGTTTGACCACAAGAAAACCCTGAAAATGACTCGGAAAAACAGAAATGACGACAAAACGAACCACCAAAGCTCCATCTAGCTGACCAAAAGATGGAGTATCTTCCCAATTTCCAAGCACAACATTTTAGCCACTAAGTTCTGCATCAATATTGCCAAGGCTGCCAACTGCTTCAACATTTTTAGCTCCAGTCGGTACACCCCCCAGGGGATTTGCGTGCCCCATGTCATCATCATCGACCACAATCAACCACCCTTTTTGAATCATTCTTTCTATTTCCTTTTTCAAGGTACGGCAACTCTCAATATCGTGCCCTCTCACATTGGAATGGTATGCACATCGTGCAGTAGGATCGAAGCTTCTTGCACGTGGATCGGGAGTGTATTCGGGGAGCGGCGTAATCAAGCCGACATGTTTTAACTTTTCAAACAGACTTGCATAGGACTCTCCGATAGGGGTGAGCGCCTTTTCTCGCTTCAGCAACCTTTCCTCCCTAAACGCCTTATTTGGCTTGAAACCTGACCCGGGGGGTTTCCGGTATGTTCGTGGGGGTTGGTAAGCCTTTTGTGGAGCTGGGTACCTGGAAGGTGAAGTACGATTTTGGGTGTCCCTTGGAGAGTAGTGGTGTTGGGGACGGGAGTAGCGTTGTGAAAACATAGCTGGGGGACGAGTAATTGAGTTACTCGAATGGCCGGAGAAGTTGTGATAGGCGGGTATATATGGAGAGTGCGGGAGATCATCTGGCATCGGGTTCATGGTACGGGTAAGGACAGAGTCCAGGAAGCTAGGTGGTGGCGGAGGTGGTGCTTTTCCATCCATCCACGCCCGATACATATCAGCCACGTGTTGTCTCAATATCTCGACCTCCTCTACTAACCCGTGGTTCCGTTCAACCAGCTGTTGTCGGGTACCTGTACCAACCCACTCAGTCTTGAGATCCTCTGTCATCGTCCTCTGACTTTGTCTTACGGGGAAGAGTTATTTCAGAACCACAACCAACCACCTTTCTGGAAATGGACACAACAAAACAAAGCCAGCATGTCAGCATTTTTTTTTTTTTTTTTTTTTTTTTTTTTTTTTTTTTTTTTTTTTTTTTTTGGTTATGGAAATGGTCGAATCCTATGTGGATTGCCTACGTATCACGACCCCGCATGAATCAGACCGAGCGTAGTTCTTGCAAATTAATGCAAGAAATAAAGAAATGTTTATTTGATTTTTTTTTTTTTTGATTTCTTTTTTTTTTCTTTGAAGGAAAATTATAGAAGCCGACTCCAACTACAAACTTGTGTAGGAGATTTCTACAAGAAAAAGAATATTTTTTTTTTTGGTGTCAGTTATGACTATTTCTACAAAGTTGGCCACATAATGGCTTATTTGACAAAATGACTATTTTTGCACAATTTATTTAAGAAAGATAAACTTGAAAATTTTTTTTTTTATCTTGTGGCTCATGGGGCATCGTTCGGCATCACCATAAACCAACACAAGACTATTTTTCATAAATTGGCCATATAATGGCTTATTTAGACAAAGTGGCTCTTTTCGCAAAATTTTATCAAGAAATAAATTCAAAATTTAATCCTGGGGCCTATGGGGCATCATTCAGCACCGACACAGGCCAATACAAGACTGAAGAAGTTCAAATGCCAAAAGTGGCTATTTATGCAAGGACCGACCATGTAATGGCTTATTTGATAAAGTGATTATTTTTTTGAAAAGTCGAGTGATGACTCAAACTTAATTTTGCGGATACAACCTTTCAACTATTTTGAGCAAGAATAGCATCACCCGACTCATTTATAACAAAATCAAAAATTTAACATTTTTTTTTTCGTTATTTTTTGCAAAAGGGGTGTGAACCCCGACTTGATTTTGCGGCTATGGCCTTGCAACATTTCCCCAAGGAATATTTCAAGGCTGCGGCTGCAAATTATTAAAAATGATTCAAAGTGGCTATTTTTGCAAAAAACAGCCTTCCGGCGTCCTTTCGGAACATTCGGTTATTTGCAAAAACGGCATCACTTTGATTTTATTGAAAAAATGAAACACACATTTTTTTTTGATTTTTTAAAGGGGTGGTTGGACCCGATGAGGGTTGCCTACGTATCCCACCTAACGGCGAGAATCAAACCTGCGTAGTTCGGTCAAACAAACTACATATGTAAAGTAAACAAACTATTTATTATTTTTTCACCCTTTTTTTTTTAAATTTAAAACAAATTTTTTTTTTTTTTTTTTTTTTTTTAGTAAAAAAAAACAAACTATTTTGAAATCACATATTTTTTTATTTTACAACTAACGTTTTTTTTTCTTTTTAAGTAAGTAAAAAAACAAACTATTTTGAGACTATTTTTTCATTTTCCTCAATAAAAAAAATGGTTAGCCTCCAAGTCTGAAGCAAATATATACATAAAACAAACAGGATGCAGCAGGATGGTCTTTTCATTTCAGGCCACCTATCCTAGACGGACCCAACCCCTGTGTTGAGTCCCCTAAGTCAAATGCAACATGATGCAAATAAACGTTCCTACTAGGGATCCGGCATGAAGCTTTGTTATTCTAGGTTTAAAACCTAGGTTTATTGTTCTAGACCTGGCTTACCCGAACGGACAACTCGAGCCGAGGAGGAGGCAGCAACCCGGGAATACAGAAGCTTCACCGGTTTTGCAACTTATCCAAACCTCGTTCTAAGGTGGGAATTAGACACTATACAGAAAAGAAGTCACACGAAGTGCACCCTTCTTCATGATTTAGAAGACTCAGAGAGGAGATTGGTTCCGGCACAATTTATATGTACAGTTCAAAAAATATCAAAGCGATAAAAATATCATCTTGCACATTAATACAAACATATAATAAAATCAGATACTAAATAAGCCAAATACAACAATTATTCCAAGCTCGAATTCTTAAACCCTGAACCAGTGGTTCTGGAATAATATCCCCAGCAGAGTCGCCAGAGCTGTCACACCTCTTTTTTACGCACCCGCAAGGACGCAAAGAGTTTTTCCAATTAAAGGACAATCGAGATGGGATTTATTTTAATTATTTCAGAGTCGCCACTTGGGAGATTTATGGTGTCCCAAGTCACCGGTTAAATCCCGAATCGAGGAAAAGAATGACTCTATTTAACAGTCCGCGAACCAGAAATCCGGATAAGGAATTCTATTAACCCGGGAGAAGGTATTAGGCATTCCCGAATTCCGTGGTTCTAGCACGGTCGCTCAACTGTCGTGTTTGGCTTATCTATCTGCTTTTTACAATTATGTACTTAGTGCAAGTTAATATCCCTTTACCGCTTTTATTATTGGTTATTATTTACGAAAGAGAATGTTGCCTAAAAATATGTTTCGAATCACGTCACATGAAATGCACCCGGATCCTCGACACATTCTTATTCAACGTTGTTGGATTTGGATTTGAGTTGCATGAAATGCACACTCGTATTTGGGGAGATATAATTATTAAATACGCGCTTAAAGCTACTAACGCGTTGTTATTTTAAGGAGGTCGTGAAAATTCACTAAACGACCAATCCCGCGATCTAAGCATTTTAAGTTATTTAAATCAATTCAAGTGGGACCACATTTTCCAAAATCTACAAATGTACTGAAAATCCAAACCAGCGAAAAAACTTATTCAAATTTATCTAACACCTAGCTTTTATCGACTTACATTAAAATATTGTCTAAATTATAACATGCTATATTAAAATGACATTTGAACAATGCGCTTGGTCAGAAAGATTAGCAGAAAGCTAAGTTTAACATAGTTAATTTAATATCCCGCATTATCATTTAACAGAAAGCTAAGTTTAACATAGCTAATTTAATATCTCATATTATCATTTAACTAAAACTCTACCATAGGATTTAAGATATTGACATGATGAATCAAAGAACACAAAAGAGAAACAGACCTTTTATTTCTTCAACAGTGAATCGTCCACAACAAAATTACGATCGCTTGACCGGAACTTGACACAAGACAGTGACCTCGACTCGGCAACTCTAGCTCGCCGGAACGCTGGGGAAGATGGTGGAAATAGGGCTGGCTCCTAGTCGTTCGACTGGTGAAGGAGATGAAGTGGTCGTGGGTTGCTGGTCGTTGCTGGACGAAGAGAAATGACGCAGCAACGGCTGGTCGTGAGGCTGAAGGTGAATGGTTGTGACGACGGGAGGTCGTTAATGGCGAGGGAGATGACGAGAATGGTTGCCGTCTGCCTCCAGAAGAAGAAAATGAACAGTTTCTTCTTATGTATTGTTTCTGCTCAATGAAGAAGATGATCTTCGTTTCCTCTCTGCTGTCCCCGTCCGTTCTCTCTTCTTTATTAAGAAGAGAATGTCTCCTTTCAAAAATGAAGAAGAGAATGTCTCTTCTCTTCTCTCCCTCTTTTCCGTTAGAAAATGTGTAATATTTGTAGTCTTTCTTGTTCTTTTTTTTTTTTTTTGCCGTCCAGAGACCCTTATTTATCAAGAAGAGATTGTCTTCTTTCTTTTGTTTTTTTAAAATGAAAACCCCCCCCCCCTCTTTCTTTTGCCGTCCAGAGAAATGAAGACCCCCTTCTTACGTTCTTTTTTCTTCTTTTTGTATCTATTCTTTCTCTCTTCTTTTTTAATTGTCTTACTTGTTTTCCTTTTTTTTTTAATTCCCCCCAGTCCCCCTTCACGTGTAACCCCCTCTCCCTTTTCATTTTAAATTCAAGACCCATAATATTCCCACCTTTATTTTAACAATGTTGATGCCCATCCCCTCCCATAATATTCTGTCCGTGTCCCCCACGTGTGTCCCCCACGTGTGGTGGACTCGGGTTATTACGGGCTAGGTCCAAAAATTATAAAACCGGGTAGTTCGAACCCGAATATTATTCTTCGCCCGGAACCGAAAATGAGAACACGGTGTTATTTAATTAATCCTAGGTAATCAAAATAACTATAATACTCGTAATTAAAATAAAACTATTTTTTATATTTTTCAAGTTTAAAAATGACTACGAAACATTAATAAAACTATATTTTTGTTATTTTTTCATTTTGAGGTAAAAATAAAGTAAAAGAGTCAAATTTAACTAAAATAGCTATATTAAAACTAAACTAAATATTTTACGCTAGAAATATAGAAAATCTCGGGGAGGGTCAAAAATCACGTGTTTACAAACACATCTTTTGAAAAATCGCCATTCCTCTCTTCAGGCGGGCTCCTGACTTCAACATCTTTTGAAAAATCGCCATTCCTCTCTTCAGGCGGGCTCCTGACTTCAATCATCAACTCTGAAAATTAAGCGCCATTCCTCTCTTCAGGCGGGCTCCTGACTTCAACAACATCTTTTGAAAATAAATCGCCATTCCTCTCTTCAGGCGGGCTCCTGACTTCAACAACATCTTTTGAAAATAAATCGCCATTCCTCTCTTCAGGCGGGCTCCTGACTTCAATCATCAACTCTGGAAATTAAACGCCATTCCTCTCTTCAGGCGGGCTCCTGACTTCAACACATCTTTTGAAAAATCGCCATTCCTCTCTTCAGGCGGGCTCCTGACTTCAACATCTTTTGAAAAATCGCCATTCCTCTCTTCAGGCGGGCTCCTGACTTCAATCATCAACTCTGAAAATTAAGCGCCATTCCTCTCTTCAGGCGGGCTCCTGACTTCAACAACATCTTTTGAAAATAAATCGCCATTCCTCTCTTCAGGCGGGCTCCTGACTTCAACCACATCTTTTGAAAATAAATCGCCATTCCTCTCTTCAGGCGGGCTCCTGACTTTAATCATTAACTCTGAAAAAATAAATCGCCATTCCTCTCTTCAGGCGGGCTCCTGACTTCAACAATATCTTTTGAAAGTAAATCGCCATTCCTTTGCTTCCTGCACCACTTTCTTCTTCCTGCATTGCTTCTTGGGCCATCCTTTCTTCCGAATTACCTTGTTTTGGAATTGCTTTCCTCCCGGTTGTGTTATTTTTCTCTTGACTGCTGGGGATGTCTTTGGAACTAATTACTTACCTGCTGGGGTAATGCTGCTGGGGAAAATCTTCTTTATTTCCTCCTTTTCTACTTCCTTCAGAACCTTTATTCTCTTCAGGCGGGCTCCTGACTTCAATCATCATCTTTTGAAAATAAATCACCATTCCTCTCTTCAGGCGGGCTCGCGCTTCGCTCCCTTGAAAAACTTGTAGGATATAATGTTGCCGGTGAAATCTCGAAATCAATGTTTCATTTTCCGAGGACTGCTGAGGGTGATACCGGCTTCTTGCCTTTCTGAACGCAAGCTTCCTCGTCTTGTCCTGTCTGTTGGGGGTATAATTTCATCTATCACAGCTTGTTGTTTTCTTTCTTTCAAATCTGCTGGGATAACCGGGTTCAAAGATCATTTCCTCGCGTTATCTAGCTTCTTTCCCTAACCAAGTATTTGGTTTCGAGAAAATTTTCGCAACAGGAGAAAATTTTCTGCCCCAGTTTGAGAATCTTCTTCGTGGCATGCTTTGCTGCTGACAAACCCCTCTTCTTCCTGTTTCAAATCAAAGAAAAATTGGTTAGTTTTAAAATGTGGTGGCTGGTTGTGGTGCTCCTGCCGGGGATTGTTCTCCTCCTCTTTCCCTGCTCTGTGTTTCATTATCAGAACTTGCTGGGGATGTTATTATTTGATGATACTCATGTTGGGGATGGGTTTTTCCATTTATCCCTTCCCCGTTCTGTGTTTCTCAACTTGCTGGGGGTTATTTTGTTGAAGATGAGATTTCCTTTCTTCCTTTACCACTCTGTGTTGTCCGACCACCTCGGAACTTGCTCAAGATAACACTGCCGGTAGATTTTCATTTCCTCAAAATTGGTGTTTCACTCTTCTTGAAGGTTGTTGAGGATGACACTAGTTCGAAGACCATTTCCTTTAAGACTTTCCTTCTTCCCCAAGTGGGTATTGACTTCCAGAAAATTTTCAAACTTGAAAAGAAAATTTTCTGCCCCAGTTTAATAATCTTCTTCGCACCCTACTTCTCCGCCGTCAATGGCATTTCCTTGCTTTGCATAATAATTGGAAAGTTGGTGGCAAGTTTTGAAGTCATTTCTCACTTGTTCTGACTAGACAGACCTTGATGGGGAATTTTTGATAAAAATGAGAAAGATAAAAAGAAACAAAATAGAAGACAAAGGAAAAAGAAAATGACTCTCTAGCAAGAAATATCTATAAAAACTTATCAAACGCGAATACCAACTCCACTGGTCATGACATGCGCATATGGTCTATCCTTCGTCGTTAATTGCCTTTCACGATTTCTGTCTCGTGATTTCCATCTGATTATCACCTTTATTCGACTTGTAGTGCCCGAAGGGTTTTCACTTTCAAGCCTCTCTCATTTTGATTTTCTCTCAGCTTTCGTCGTCTTATGGTGCCCGTGAAGGTTTTCACCGGTAAGACTCTCTCATTTGTATCACTTTTAGCTGGGGATTGGGGTGTCACTGCTAAGACTCTCCTATTTTCTGCTGGAGATCGGAGTCTTTCTGCCGGGAATCAGAGTGTTATGTCCCGAGGAAACTTCTCTTATTTGCCTAGCTTAGCCTCTTTTGAAGATTGGTCAAAAGGTCTTTCTTTGGACCGTAATGTGGGTTCGGATAAGGTTAGAAAGAAATGGTATTAAAGGCTCGAAACAAAACAAAATGGGTTCAAAATTACAACCTTCGGAGTCTACATAAACATAACTTTTATTGCCCCAGTTTCTAGCTTGGGGATTTTTATTTACACTATGACCGAGCTGTGAAGCGCCTACGTATCCTTTTTAAGGAATCAGGTCAAACGTAGTTCCCAATTCCTCTTTTCCAAGTTTTTTTTTTTTTTTTTTTTTTTTCACACATTTTTCTTTTTCTTTTCTTTATCTCTTTTTGTTGTTTTCTTTTTCTTTACTTTTCTTTATCCCTTTCTTCTTTTGCCTTTCAAACTTGTGTTTCTAGTCTTTGCAACTAATTCCGAAGGAGGGATATGAAAGAATTTAAATTCAGGCTCAAAGGGTTGACGATGGATAAAGTGTTTGGATAGCAGAACAAAATGCCTTCGTCATTCCAATCTTCAAAACATGTCAAGTGTAAACAACACAATTAACATTCGTCATATCTTTAAAGCACAGTTGGACAACACTCTCATTTTCACTATTGTGAATGACCCCACGTCGATTTGGCCAGCTTGCCTTTAACTGTTTCCTTTTTAGTTGCCCCGGTTTCACATGACTCGGGATCCAAATGATCTCAAATTGTTTTTATTTCCTTTAAATGACCCGATCATCTTCCAATTGCTTCATGATTAACTTTTAGAATTAAGCCACAATTATGCGTGCGCATGTCATGTCACTAGATTCGGAGTTTGAACACAAGACAAATCTAAAGGGTAAAAAGAACTAAACAGATAAAATGACCGGAAGTAACAAAAGACCGAAAGCTTCATTAAACTAATGACGAAATGGTTCAATGATAAAACAAGCAAAACAAACTAGAGTGCAGCCCTGAAACAAAACTGGGCAGGACCAAAGCAAACTGCTAGGACAAAAGGGTTTGACCACAAGAAAACCCTGAAAATAACTCGGACAACAAAAATGACCACAAAAACGAACCACCAAAGCTCCATCTAGCTGACCGAAAGATGGAGTATCTTCCCAATTTCCAAGCACAACATTTTAGCCACTAAGTTCTGCATCAATATTGCCAAGGCTGCCAACTGCTTCAACATTTTTAGCTCCAGTCGGTACACCCCCCAGGGGATTTGCGTGCCCCATGTCATCATCATCGACCACAATCAACCACCCTTTTTGAATCATTCTTTCTATTTCCTTTTTCAAGGTACGGCAACTCTCAATATCGTGCCCTCTGACATTGGAATGGTATGCACATCGTGCAGTAGGATCGAAGCTTCTTGCACGTGGATCGGGGGTGTATTCGGGGAGCGGCGTAATCAGGCCGACATGTTTCAACTTTTCAAACAGACTTGCATAGGACTCTCCGATAGGGGTGAGCGCCTTTTCTCGCTTCAGCAACCTTTCCTCCCTAAACGCCTTATTTGGCCTGAAACCTGACCCGGGGGGTTTCCGGTATGTTCGCGGGGGTTGGTAAGCCTTTTGTGGGGCTGGGTACCTGGAAGGTGAAGTACGATTTTGGTTGTCCCGGGGAGAGTAGTGGTGTTGGGGACGGGAGTAGCGTTGTGAAAACATAGTTGGGGGACGAGTAATTGAGTTACTCGAATGGCCGGAGAAGTTGTGATAGGCGGGTATATATGGAGAGTGCGGGAGATCATCTGGCATCGGGTTCACGGTACGGGTAAGGACAGAGTCCAGGAAGCTAGGTGGTGGCGGAGGTGGTGCTTTTCCATCCATCCACGCCCGATACATATCAGCCACGTGTTGTCTCAATATCTTGACCTCCTCTACTAACCCGTGGTTCCGTTCAACCAGCTGTTGTCGGGTACCTGTACCAACCCACTCGGTCTTGAGATTATCTGCCATTGTCCTCTGACTTCGTCTTACGGGGAAGAGTTATTTCAGAACCACAACCAACCACCTTTCTGGAAATGGACACAACAAAACAAAGCCAGCATGTCAACATTAAGGTATCCCGCTTATTGATCATTCTTTTTTTTTTTTTTTTTTTTTTTTTTTTGATATGGTCGAATCCTATGTGGATTGCCTACGTATCATGACCCCGCATGAATCGGACCGAGCGTAGTTCTTGCAAATTAATGCAAGAAATAAAGAGATGTTTATTTGATTTTTTTTTTTGAAGGAAAATTATAGAAGCCGACTCCAACTACAAACTTGTGTAGGAGATTTCTACAAGAATAAGAATATTTTTGGTGTCAATTATGACTTTCTACAAAATTGGCCACATAATGGCTTATTTGCCAAAAATGACTATTTTTGCAAAATTTATTTAAGAAAGATAAACTTAAAAAAAAAATTTTTTCATTCCGTGGCTCATGGGGCATCGTCCGGCATCACCATAAACCAACACAAGAATATTTTCATAAATTGGCCACATGATGGCTTATTCAGACAAAGTGGCTCTTTTTTGCAAAATTTTATAAAGAAGATATAAATTCAAAATTTAGTCCTGGGGCCTATGGGGCATCATTCAGCACCGACACAGGCCAATACAAGACCGAAGAAGTTCAAATGCCAAAAGTGGCTATTTATGCAAGGACCGGCCATGTAATGGCTTATTGGATAAAGTGATTATTTTTGTAAAGTTGAGTGATGACTCAAAACTTGATTTTTTGCGGATACAGCCTTTCGACATTTCCGCGAGGGAATATTTCCAGGCTGTGTCCAAAATTATTTACAAATGACTCAAAGTGGCTATTCTTGCAAAAACAGCCTTCCGGTGTCTTTTCGAGGGACATTCGGCTTATTTTAAGCAAGAATAGCATCACCCGACTTATTTATAACAAAATCAAAAATTTGACATTTTTTGGTTATTTTTGCAAAAGGGGTATGAACCCGGACTTGATTTTGCGGCTATGGCCTTGCAACATTTCCACAAGGAATATTTCAAGGTTGTGCCCGCAAATTATTAAAAATGATTCAAAGTGGCTATTTTTGCAAAAAAACAGCCTTCCGGCGTCCTTTCGGAACATTCGGCTATTTTATAAAACAGCATCACTTTCGATTTATTGAAAACTAAAATTCAGCATTTTTGATTTTTTTTTGAAAAAGGGTGGTAACCCAAACTTGATTTTGCGGCTACGACCTTTCAACATTTTCGCGAGGGAATATTTCAAGGTTGTGCCCAAAAATTATTTATAAAGATTCAAAGTGGCTATTTTTGCAAAAATAGCCTTCCGGCGTCCTTTCGGAACATTCGGCTATTTGCAAAAACGGCATCACTTTGATTTTATTGACAAAATTAAACACACATTTTTTTTTGATTTTTTAAAGGGGTGGTTGAACCCGATGAGGGTTGCCTACGTATCCCACCTAGTGGCGAGAATCAAACCTGCGTAGTTCGGTCAGATTATTTGACCAATTATTTCAACAAAATTGTTCAACCTATTTTTTCGAATTTTCTTCTCAAACAATTCATCAATATTTCGATATCTAAAATTTCTCTCTTTTTGTTTTTCAGGAATTTAGCCAATAATAATCTAGAACGAATAAATGCAACATATAACATGCTCGGTCTTTAATTTTCCGGGTCACCTGTCCTAGACGGACCCAACCCCTGTGTTGAGTTCCCTAAGTCAGATATGATGCAAATAAACGTCTTAAATCTAGGCTTAATATCCCGATGTTTTCAATGGTACTAGACCGTGTACCCGAGCAGACAACTCGGATTTGAGGAGGGAGCTACGTACCGGGGACCCGCGGGATCGTCCGGCTTTGTAACTTATCCTGCCTCTTTTCTTATTTTGGTATTGACACTAACAGAAAGGGGGAGTCTCAACCAGTAAGCACATCCCCGGGGGTAAGAAGAGACGGGTTTTCGGCACAGTTTTATATACAGTTCACGCAATATCAAAGCGGTAAACATATAGCAGTTTGTATATACAGTGCAACTAATATCAAAGCGGTAGACATGTAGCACATTAATCAAACATGTAATAAAATCAGATATAGACAAAGCAACAATTTAAATGAGCTCGAATTCTTAGACCCCGAACCGAAGTTCAGAAGAGCTATCCCCAGCAGAGTCGCCAGAGCTGTCACACCTCCTTTTTACGCACCCGCGGGAGCGGGAAGGAGTTTTTCCACTTGAAGGACAGTCGGAACGGGATCAATTTATTTAATTTTTCATAGTCGCCACTTGGGAAAATAATGGTGTCCCAAGTCACTGGTTTAATCCCGAACCGAGGAAATTTATGACTCGTAATACAGTCTGCGAAACTAGAAATCTGGATAAGGAATTCTGTTAAACCGGGAGAAGGTGTTAGGCACTCCCGGATTCCGTGGTTTTAGCACGGTCGCTCAATTGCGGTTTTTGTTTCTATCTGATTCTTTTATATATTTTAATTATGTGCTTTTAATGCTCCGCTCTTATTTTTAGAAGAATTGCGACGTCACGAAAACACATTTCGAGTCACACCGCAACCGGTACGCCTGTGACTTTAATGTATTTCAATTTCGCCGGGAGATAGATTTGGGTCACATAAATGCACACCCATAATTAGGAAAGTAATTTTATTAAACTCGTGCCTAAAGATTCTACGTCTTTGTTAACTTCGGGAAAGACCGTGAAATTTACTAAACGGTCCTTCCGAATCCAGAATTTATTTGAGGGCCCCGCAATTGTGTATTATTTATTTGGCGAGGCCCGTCTCATTATTCTTATTTAAGGTCAATCCTAACATGACTATAGTTTTTCTATTTAATTGGTCTCTAATAATAAAAGAAAGGTCCTAATTACTTAATTATTTTCTTCCTAATTGTTATGTTACTGCATAGTAATAACAGTTATTAAAATGTATATACAGCGATTTGGGCCTTGAAATTGGCCCCACTGCTAGCAGAAGGCCTGCGATTAGGCCTAGCATTTGAGCCTAACAAGCTGTCACGTTATTTGCATAGCCAATTTCACTGAATCTCACGTTATTTGTCTAATCAGCAATTAGAGTATGCAAAGTTAAAATATAGCAGGCAACTGAATTCTTCTTCGTGAATATAATTTATTCAGCATGTTTAACTTTATAAGAATTTCTAATAATTCAACTCAACATATGAATATATATATGTATCTATTCTAAAATAACTAACCAACAGAATACTACTAATGGCTTCTCATTTTAGAATAGTTCACATATGGATTTCACTATAGAAACTGGATGGCAATTATTCTGTGTGTTTGCTTCTTACTGATAAGCTAAATTACAGCAGTACAACTGTCCAATTCTATTACCAAAATAGTCCTGTTGTTACAAATTGAATTGTTGAATAAACCTATCTAACACTAACACGAATTTGATTTAAGGAATCTATCCCTGAAACTCTGCAAATAGCGATTAGAAATAACAGAAACAGTCTAGTTAACAGTCTAATAACAATCCAAACGTCCTAATTACAATTATCTAGTAATCTAAATTCATAACAAATTTCGTAAGTCGATAGGAATTTACGAACGAAAACAACAAAATTAAAAGAGATTAATGGGAGAAAGGATCGGCACTTCGACTATTTCCATAAGCTTGAGATTACAAATGTGTACCTGGAAGTCACAAGGGATAGGAATCAGTTGCAGCAGAAGAAGATACAACAACAACAGGATACTAACAGCAACAACCGCGACGAACAGTAAAGAAAGGATCACGACCAGCAAAACAGTTGACCCAGAAATAGATGGGAGAAAATCCGTGTAAACTCGAACCAGGAAACTAATGAGACAAACAGAAGCGTGCAACGGCAAACCCCCACAACAATGACCTCAACAACGACCAGCCTCAACAGCTGTGTGCAACCGCAGCAACAGCAGTGTGCCACAGCAGTGTGCAACAGCAGTGTCCAGTAAAAAAAACTATCCTGTGTCCCTTTCTAGTGTTTTCGTTTTTTTTTTTTTTTTTTTCCCCTCACTGTGTGTGTCCTCTTTCTATATATCACTCCATCCCTTCTCCATGTCTCTTTTTCTGTGTCTTTTATATAACCACTGATAGTTCCCTTCAGATACTTCAAACAATTATAAAAACAAACCTGCCCATGATATTCTCTTACCTCCCCACTACTATGTGTTTTGTTCCCCACTAACACTTATCTTTCTTTATTTAATTCAAAAGTTATGGGTGAGTTTGTTTAATCAATCCCTTTACCTCCCCATTATGCTTTGTTTTCCACTAACACATTAAATTAATGGTTAATTAAGTACTATAGTGACAGCCCACTTAGCTAGACCATTTACCAAATAGTTAAACCCCGAAATAGCCCCGAAACTTCTCACATTACTATTCTACCAGCTATAACCAATTCAAACCTAACAATTGACTAATTGAACATATGGAAGTAATTCCATTTTCAACAACATTAGGATAACATAGTAAAGTTAAGTTCATATCAGAACAAAGATGGGGATTCAATTCAAGAAACTCAACATTGGGTCAAGTAGCATGTTTTAGAGAGGAACATTGAACACACCAATCAATCTCATCTCAATCACACAACTGGATCCCAATGATAACCCTACTGGAATGAACCGAAATAAACTATTTATCATGCTTTTAATCAAACTAATCGACGACACCTAAACAAACGATTACACAAGCTATAACATATAGAAACTAAACACAAACAAACACACTAAGACAGACCAATATGTGATTCTAATTTACTCGCAATCAATTCGAGCAAAGATCTTATTACAGTACTAATTTTGTCCAAGTGTTCTAACAAACAGTGTTACAAAATCAATGGAGGATGCTTTGACTAGTTGATTACAACGCATCTAATCGATAAACAATAGGCGACGAACAAACCAACAATCCATACTGATTCGTATAACAAATTCGGTGAACACACAGAACTAACACGTACGAATTCAACAAACCACGAAGATGAATTAAAACACACATAAAAACTGAATCAGAATCGAATTGCCATAACCCGATGCCAATACCGATTTCATATCCAAAATCGAACAAATTGAAAATCGGATAAAGCAATTATAACTTGGAAACTACAGAATGAATAAGAGTTTGAAAATTCGGACCTCAAATAATTACAGCGACATGGCGTGCAGCAGAAATTCAAGACAGCAAATCCGACGGCAAACTTCAATCCGAAAAAGAAGAAACTAGTAATGCACATTTCAGGAACCAACGAACGGACCTCGAATGGAGACGAATGACGAATTCCCAATACTGAGAATACCAATGATAGTTTCGAAATGACATCAACTAACAACTTATATAGGAATCTCCGTTCACTGCTGAAGAAAAATGGCGTCGGCTGGTCTTGGTGAATACATCACGGAGACGGCGGTGAGCAAGTTCGCTGGCCAGTAGGGTCGTTTGGACGCTGGTGTTCGGCGGGTGGTCGTGTGAAGGAGCAGCGACGGTTTTGATATGAGAAGATGTTCCGGCGGCTGTGATGGTCGACGCCGTCGGTTGATGGTGGTCGAAATGAAGCTGGAAGCTGAAGTAGCGATGGGGTCGTTCAGTGAAGACGAAGGTTTCGCGGGTGATGGTCGGCAACCATGGCTGAGCTGCTACTGAAGCTTGAAAAAAAACCCTAGCTTTGGAGGAAAGGCTACTGGTTGTTGCACAGTAGAAGAGAAAGGGGGCGAGGTTCGTGTGAAGGAGCAGAGATGGCGACTTGGTTGTCTGGTCGGTCATTCATGGCTGGAGGTGGGCTGGTGGTTGAAGAGGAAGATAGGGGGCTGGGGTATTGCGGCTGAGAGAAGAGAGGGAGGGGTCTTTAGGGTTTGGGAGATTAGGAAAATGAAATGAGAAAGAAAAGAGAGGGGTTTGGTTATTTTCGGACCGGGTCGGGTAAACGGGTTGGGCGTGGGTATGGGTTGGTTTTGGGGTATTTAATTACATTGGGCCTGGTTTTGCTATGGCCCAATTCCGATTTCCATACTACATTCCATGGTGTATCATATACATATGTGTATATATATATATATATATATATACTAACTCATAACACAATTAATTTATATATATATATATACTAACTCATAACACAATTAATTTTTACTACAATCATCCCACATAATTACATATCGCTTAAATGTAAACCGTATAATTTTGATATTAAACACTAAAAAAAATGCAAAACATGATGTATATATTTTGTATTTTACTAATTTAAATAAATAAACATGCACACACAAACATGCAAATGTAAGATAAAAATAACACAAAAATTACAAAAATCATGCTCAACATAAAACTATTTTATTTTTGAATTTTCTGGGAGTGATTCTCATGTAGGGCAAAAATCACGTGCTCACACCAGCCTTGCTAGCAAACATGACCCCTCTACTTGGTGCATCATCTAAGTCCAATAATGTGCCATCACTTTGTAACTAACCATCCTCTTCAACTATGTCCGCCCAACTTTTCTTGCTACCACCATGCTCCATTTGCATGGCACCAGGATAGGTTTTGGAATCCCTTACTTTCGGTTTAGATTCCAAGCACATACCCCAATGTAGGCGGTCCCTCATGTGTTACCCTTGTGTGCCTGGGCAAAGTTCCCAATCATTGTTGCAAGCTTTCCCAAGTCTAGGCATTCACTTGCCCGATATGATTATTTACAGAAGTAGCACCCTCCCTTATACACTTACTCGCTAATATTTTTTGGCCCTTTGCTGTTTCTCTGGGATGGCATCTTGTCACTGCCCTTGTATACCTTAGCTACACCTTTCTCATTGTCATTGTCATGATCTCCCCCACCTCTTTTGATTTTATCTTCTTTGGACTTGGAAAGATCCATGTTGAAGTCAACGAGCAACTCGGCTACCGATATGGCCTCATCCACATCAACTACTTGATACTTCTTAACTCCCGTTTTGCCCAATTTTGCAACCCATCCATGAAGTAGAAGAAGGAATCTTCCTCAAACAATGATGGTATATGTAGCATTAAGGTAGTGAACTCGCGCACATACTCCCGAATTGTGGCCATCTCCCGAAGCTCCCTTAGCTTTCGCCTTGCCGCATACACCACATTCTCCGGGTAGAACTGCTTCATCTCTTTCTTAAATTGCTCTCACGTCTCAATCTTTCATAGCCTTTTTTCCACGTTGGAACACTTCTGACGCCACCCCAGCGCGACAACCTCGATTAAGTACATTGAGGCTTTGTGTACCTTAACAACCTCGTCATTTTCCTTAACTTCTTCAATGTACTTTTCCATCATTCAAAGTAAGTCTACCACCTTGCGTGCATTTCGTGAACCGCCATACTGCTTTCACTTAAGGACCTTCATATTGGTCCCTTTTACAAGTACCACGTCCTTGGTAATTCCGACCGTGGTTCCCTACAAAGCTTCCTTTTAGGGAAATTTCTCTTGTATTTCACCATTCCCTTAGTTGTAGATTTTGCTCTTGTACTGTGTTATTATATCCTTAGTCGTTAACTAAGTACACATGTGGCACTTGACATCTCGCTCATGATCTTACACAACTTGCACACGTTCTTGCTATACCAAATCATCCTTACTACACTCAAGATCACTAAGAGAATGATAGAAATAACATGGAGAATTGTTAAATGAAGCTTTTTATTAGAGATAACTTGAATTGTTTTCTTGGTGAGTTATAAATGAATGCCGCTTATTTATACTAATCAGGTAGGGGCTAGTGTATAAATAATAATTATTCCACGAGCCCTTTCATATTTACAAATAAGTATACCCTCTAGAATTTTCTACATAACTAGACCATTCCAAGGCTTTCCAAAAGAGTCTTCCTACCAAGTCCATAAATATCTAGAGCTTTCGCAAGAAAATTCTCCATAGCTCTAGAATATTACACCAAGAGCTAGTCTATAACTTATCTAACCCTTTTATATGGAAAAAATATATTCCAAGTGGCACTTACATGGCATGATGATGATGACACTTAGTAATATAAACAATATAGCATACAATTATGCAAAATTATAATGTAAGAACTATTTTTGTGGTGATTATTAATAAAAGGATTGTTATACTCTTCTCCCCATATACTACTAAATTCTTGCTTCACGGTTCTTATGTAGCATGTCGGGAGAATTGGTTCGGGTTCGGAAAAGGTTTTTGAAAGGAATTGAGACACTTAGTCTCCAAGAAGAGAGCTTAACTTGAATTAAATTGACCGGAAGGTGAAATATGAGTAAACAAATCCAAAATGGAATTTTAATGTTGCCAATAGTTTCATATGGTATTTTGGTTCAGCATGTTCGGATTTGAATTTGGAAGTCCGTAGGACAATTCAGCGCATTTTGATGAAAATTGAAAAATAGTAGATTCTTGAAAAAAAGTTTGACCGAGAGTTTGACTTTTTGATATCGGGGTCAGAATCCAGTTCTGAAAATTTTCATAGCTTCATTATATCATTTATGATTTGTGTGCAAAATTTGAAGTCAATCGGACTTGATTTGATAGGCTTTTGCATCGAATATAGAAGTTGAATGTTCTTAATTTCCATTAGGCTTGAATTAAGGTGTGATTCACGGTTTTAGCAATTATTCGATATGATTTGAGGTTTGGACTAAGTATGTATCATGTTTAGGACTTGCTGTGTATTTTGTTGAAGTCTCGAGGGCCTCAGGTGGATTTCGGAATATTTACAAATAGAAAAGGCTACTGAAATTTTCTGGGCTTTTCTACATTTTTCGCACGTGTGAACAGCGTGAATAGTATCCGTAGACAGTACCCGCGTACAATACACATGAAAAGTATCTATGAATAGTACCCATAAATAGTACATCTACATGAATAGTGCTCATGAATAGTAACCTCACGCGTGAACAGTAACCACATGCATGAATAGTGCCCCAAAAATTTCTGGGCAGTTAAAGGACGAGCATCACATTTTTTTTTTCGTTTTTTTGAGTTTCAAACTCAGATTTTGGGCAATTTTGAGCTAGAAATTATGGAAAACTAAGGGTAAGTGTTCTTGACTCTCTTGTGATTATATTCCATGAATAAACCTTCATTTTTTGCTTTAGATTACTGATATTTGAAGAGAAATGGAGGAATTTTCTAAAATTTCATAAAGTTGAATTTTTAAGATTTGAAAGCCAATCCGATGTCAGATTTTGGTAAAATTTATATGGTTGGAAGAGGTTTCATATTTTGTGCTTTTTGTTGCGTTCCAAGACGTGGGCCCCGCGGACGAATTTTTTTGCAATTTCAGATTTTAATGGAAAATGTAGAATTTCATATTGAACTAATTCCTATAATTTTTATTGACTGAATCGAATTATTTATAACTAGATTTGAGAATTTCAGGCACAGATTCGTGAGGCAAAGGCTTGTTGGAATTTTGAATTGGTTGCAAAGCGAGGTAAGTGTTTGGTCTAACCTTAGCTTGAGGGATTAGGAGTTGTGTCATAATTTTTATGTGTTATTTATCGACTACGACGTATAGTCATGGTGACAAGTATCTATACGTTGATGTCAAGCATGCCTGTGAGTCTTATACTTTGATTAATATGACTGCTATTTGACTTAACTGAAGAGTTTTGCCTCTCCTATTGTTATGTTATATTTTCATAACTACTTGACTCCTGTTGATTTTCTTATTATTGACTTGTATATTGTGGGATTTTTGTTACTTTAGTTTTCCTTTATTGAATTGTTTCCTTTATGTCAGTATTAGTCCTTTGAGCTGATTCTACCATTTTTCTTGTGATTTACAGCTCTGAGTTGATTTACTTATATTACCTGGTAATATTATCATTTGTTGTTGTTATATGTATTGCGGTAATATCCGATCCTTCTGTTGTGCTGTAATTATTGATTCTGTTGGTTGCGTTGTGTATTTACTTTGGGACTACGGATGTAGAATTTCGGTAGCTCCCCCTTGTTTGTTTACTTTGGGACTACATGTTAGATTCTCGGGATATCCCCTTGCATATTTATTGTGGGATTATGGGTTAGATTCATGGGAGATCCCCCCTGCACATTTACTTTGGGACTACGGGTTAGATTCCTGGGAGATCCTCCGACACATTTACTCTGGGACTATTGGTTAGATTCCTAGGAGACCCCCCTACACATATAATGAGGATACCAAGATATCCTCGGGACACCAGGAGATCCCTAGCATATATATTGAGGATACCAGAGATCCTCGGGATACCAAGACATCCCTAGCATCTATACTGATAATACCAAGAGATCCTCGGGATACCAAAAGATCCCCATCATATATATTGAGGATACTAAGAGATCCCTGGGATTCTAAGAGATTCCTAGCTCATATACGGAGGATACTGAGAGATCCCCGAGTATTCACATTTGGGACTATAGGTCGGTATCCTGGGAGATCCCCGGTTGTTATATATGTATTGAGTTGTACTCCTTCTATGATTATTTTATCTCTGTTGTAATTGTTGTTATCAATGCAAGTGTTCTAATGGTTTCGATTTTCTTCACGTATGTGATCCTTAGTATAGAAATTCATAGTGTTGAGAATACCTCGCCCTATTATTTTATATATATTCAATACTTTCAATTTAAACAATTGTTATATTTTTAACTCAATTGATTTCTCAGCTAAAATTTTCTTAAACCGTTTGAGGTTGTACTTTACTTAAAAAGGGATTTCTTCTATATTTTGATTTATTGACTTCTCGTATTAAAGGTAAGAATTCATTCGATATCGTACTTCAATTGAAAAGGATATTTTCTTTATCAAATGAATTCTAAAAATAACTTCATCTTTTCTTGGTTATTTCCTATTTGGGTTGGGAGTTGTACCATACTTTATGTTAAGTGAATGAGGCTCCTTGAGTATTCTTAATTGTATTGGTTTATGGAATCTATGAACTGAGTAATATGGGGATATATTTGAGATATATTTATTAAAATGCATATTATCTTAGAAATTACTACTTTTAAGGATTTATAGGCGAAAGATTTATATTTGAAGGAATTGATTAATTAATTGCACTTGTATTTGTTATTTGTTCAGAAATATTTATGTTGCCTGCTATTTATATTACTGGTTGATCATTGTTGCCACCATTGTTATTTGCTTCCTATTATTTTGTATGCTATATTGAACATGTTTATTTGGTAGTCTGGTCCTAGTCTCATCACTACTTCGTCGAGGTTAGACTAGGCATTACCAGCACATGTGGTCGGTTGTGTTGATACTATACTTTGCTACATTTTTGTGTACAGATCCGGGTATTTGATTGATAGTAGTTATTTGTTGCACTGGAGACTCGAGGTAAACCTGCTGCAGCCTTCGCGGTCCTCGGAGTCACCTTCAATTGTACTTATTTCCATATGTTCCTTTTGTTCAGAACAATGATGTATTTACTTTGTATAAATACTCTTAAAAAAAGATTATGACTTGTACTATCGATTTTGGGAATGGTAAATTATTTAGAGAAATTTCATTTTAAGTTAATAAATATCAATGTTATTTCAGTTAATGTTAGGCTTACCTAGTTTAGAGACTAGGTTCCATCACGACTCATTCGGAGGAATTTTTGGGTCGTGACAAGTTGATATCAGAGCTATAGGTTTATAGGTGCTACAAGTCATGAGCAAGTTTAGTAGTGTCTTGCGGATCGGTACGGAGACGTATGTACTTATCTTCGAGAGGCTACAAAACTATTAGGATAACCTCACTTCTTTCATTCTCTATCGTACATAATTTATTCAACTTGAAGCATATAACTTATGTTATTTTACATCCACTCTTGTATGCATTCAGTAATAAATATGCGCCAACGGTTAGTTGTACCAAAGAGGGGATATAAGGGAGCTAGGATTGCTCAATCAGTGTTATCACGTGTTGCCAAGATTGAAGATGCAGAGGTATTAAGAGATCACCCAGTGAATCATGTAGGGGAGCAATGGGACATTGCATTTAGGTGACTTATATGAGCTGTGAAGGTTAACATTGTGGATTATCGGATATTGTGACCTAGGGCTTCATGCCAAGTGAGGGGAGTCCACTATAAGTGATCAAATTACGGGGACATGTATTATACCAATTTTGCCTAAGATGTATTTATATGGTATTGAATGGTTTTCCAAAACTTATATATGATCAAGAGATAAGATTTTAATAGGACGATGATGAGACTTGAATATTCTTGCGTCCTTAATAATTCTACATCTCAGTATCACAGAGGTCATGGAAACATATTCAATATACTCGTAATGCTTAAGTTAATCACAACACTCGCGTGGGGCAGTCATCTTTTAATGTACCAGTGGCATGGAATTTCATGTAATGGTTATTTAAGTTATCCGGTACAAACTCAGTATGAGTAGTCAAACTGTGGATGGGTTGTTATGAAAATGATGATATTAGCAACATCATGGGAAAGTTGTCCTAGACCCGGGAGAAATATAACTTATAAAAGCAATCATGCTATGTGCCCCATTGCAGTCAATACTCAGTTTACATGACCAACCAGAGGTAGGAATCAGGATGTTAGAGGTGGAGGTGAGACTCTTAGAGTTGGAGACCCAACCGTTGATATATTTTTTATGTTATGGCTGAGGTCGCAACATTAGATAGTATCGTTATAACCACGATTTTGAATAATTATAAAGCAATAATTTTCTTAACTCGATTTGGTTCTGAGTATCGAGGCAAGTCCTCCTAATATCCTCCACTCATGAGTGAACTTTGTAATTCTAAATTTTATTCATGTGAATACACCTATTGGAAGATTAAATGGAGATAGCTATGTCTATCATTATGTGTTGGTCACTAAAAATAGTAGTGAGGCTAAAAACAATATATTTTTTTATCATTTCATTGAGTTCGATGCAATTTACAAATAATTGATTTCAAATATGAATTATATACCTTATCGATATGAGGGTTCTTTGTATGTTGTGATTTTGTTTAACACAAATTATTTAAAAGAAGAAAGAAAGGAAATGGAAAATTTCAATTGGCATAGTGTGCATATTACTTGTGTACGGAGTTGAGGACGAGATCCCCGTACTTTAAATGATGTGAAATATTTAAGCCGGGATAAAATCTACGGTGGATGTTATATAAGGAAGAAGTCCTTTTGGTAAAAACTTTATGTTTTTAAATTCTTCCTTTGTGAAATTAAAAAAAAATGTACTATAGTACTTATTGGGAGTCATGCCGATGAGGCTTATTTGAAATTTTTTGTATGAATATCTCTATGCATAATTTGCCAAATGTGATTGTAATTATTGAGTTTTATCCTACAAGGTGAATGCCCAAGTGGCGTTAATGGTGAATCGTTAATTTGGGTAAGTAATTATGAGGTCGTCGTGCTACATTGTTAGTAAAGTGAAAGCTTGAAACAAGAATTGTTAACATGAAGTTAATTGGCAATTTTATAATCGATTGTGTACAACTATTAAAATCATAGATATGGTAAAGGTCATATATATGATGTGTTTCAGGTAAAAATACCTTTATGATAGTGTCATACTTGTAATACGGAGATTGGTGTAATTGACAAATACATTTGTGGTGATTTATTGAGTTGTAAATGTGTTGTTAGGAGTTATTTTGGTGTAACTCTGTCAGGTGGATAGACCTATTATAGGGGAGACTCTGCCGAAAATTTTGAAAAAAATTTAGGAATTAGAAAAAATTGGGGCATTAAGATATGCGAAGAAAAAGATAAGTTACATTATGTGTTTGAGAGCGAACTCTACTTCTTATTTGATGATGAATGACCCTAAGTGGGGGAGAATGTAATATCCCATATATAATGGGTGCGTAGGCACGAGTTGCTATAGCCAGTCGAGACTAATATTGTGTGTTCACGTAAAAATCGAACCTTTCTGAAAATGATTGGAGTGTAAGAAATTTGGTCTTCAAGTTTACAATTATGGATAAAGGAAATAATCTCAATTGAAATGGTGATGTAAGACTTATGTTGAATGCGGTAACGTGGGATCAATCGCAAATATTTGTGTAAAAGTAAAAACATCAAATTTGAAACCTCAAAATAATTGTAGTACATTCGAGGACGAACGCTTGTTTAAGAAGTGGAGAATGTAACGGCCCGATCGATTATTTTGAATAAGTACAACCTCGTCTCCCTATATACTGCTAAATTCATGCTTTACGGTTCTTAGGTAGCTTGTCGGGGGAATTGATTCGGGTTCGGAAAGGTTTTTGAAAGGAATTGAGACACTTAGTCTCTAAGAAGAGAGCTTAAGTTGAATTAAATTGATCGGAAGGTAAAATGTGAGTAAACAAATCCAAAATGGAATTTTAATGTTGCCAATAGTTTCATATGGTGATTTTAGACTTATGAGCATGTTCGTATTTGGATTTGAAAGTCCGTAGGACAATTCGGCGCATTTTGGCGAAAGTTGGAAAATAGTAAATTCTTGAAAAAATGTTTGCCCGAGAGTTTCACTTTTTGATCTTGGGTTCATAATTCAATTCTGAAAATTTTCATAGCTTCATTATATCATTTATGACTTGTGTGTCAAATTTGAAGTCAATCGGACTTGATTTGATAGGCTTTTGTATCGAATATAGAAGTTGAATGTTCTTAGTTTGCATTAGGCTTGAATTAGGGTGTGATTCACGGTTTTAGCAATTATTTGATATAATTTGAGGTTTGGACTAAGTCTGTATCATGTTTTAGGACTTGTTGGTGTCACACCTCCCTTTTTACTACCCCACACTTGGGAGCATATAAATACACTCGTAGGGTATACCCCGACGTTTAAATACCCGAAACGGATATAATAACGTAAGGGAAGGAGTTTTTCCAATTAAAGAACAATCGGTTCGGGATTTTATTAGAGATTAATCAGAGTCGCCACTTGGGAATGACAATGGTGTCCCAAGTCACCGGTTAATCCCGAATCCGAGGAATTTTGACTCTTATAAATGTATGCGAAGCAGAGATCCGGATAAGGAACTCTGTTAACCCGGGAGAAGGTGTTAGGCACTCCCGGATTCCGTGGTTTTAGCACGGTCGCTCCACTGTCGTTTTTGACTTTTGTTTGACTCAATTAGGTTTTGACAACATAATGCTTTTACGTTAAATATTATTTTTTAAGAATTTGCGGTATCGCGAAAACACGCCTCGAGTCATACCGCAACCAGTACGCCCATGACTTTTGGTGTATTTCAGCTTTACCGAGATTTGGATTTGAGTCGCACCAAGTGCGCACTCGTTCATAGGAAAGTATATTAAAATCGTGCCCTAAATGATGTCTTCGGCTTTTAACTTTTGGGAGAGGCTATGGAATTCGCTATTAGCCTCTCCGGATATACTATGTTATCTCATTACTAAATGGGGGTCCCGCTTGTTATTCGGGCGAGGCTCGTCCCAATTTAATTTTAAAGTCCGATCCTATTTTGTGCGACTATATTTGCTATATATTGTTTTTGCCTTAATCGATTTTGTAACATTAAACATTCCAGGCCCATCGCAATTTATTATTGGGCCTGGTCTTCTTCTTCGGTCATTTATACAGTCCCCAAGGGCCGATCCAGGTCTTTAAAGCCTAAACGATCTTCATGAATATCAATTAGCGAGTTTATACAAGTCCGAATAGTAGTTTAGGCCCTCGTTATACATAGAGCCCGAACCAGCGTGAAATAATGAATAATATAACAGAAAGTTTACAATGGGACAAGTGCTCAACATATGAAGCAAAACCAAGTCACTTTTATTATTGATCAGAAAATTTGCATATAAACAATAACCAGTAAAGGTTCAATCAATTACTAAATGCTCATATCTAAGGATGTGTACCAATGTCTAGTTATTTGCTAATGAAATATTCTGGATTGAACATACTCGCCCAGGAGACTAAGTAAATTAAGGCGATTCAACCGATTACTTATAGTATCAAAAAGAGAAAACTAAACTATTAATCACAGGTTTGCTATATTACCCATTTTTGTTGCGAGCTATACCTCCCATCACCTCCAATTCACCCTAATCACACTGCTTCAATATCTAATTGTTTCCCCTTTAAAAGAAAAACTCAATCAGATTTGGACTTAGGCCCTTAAAGTTAATTAACTATACAAGCATAATTTGAAACAGTCCCATTACTTAATTGCAATAATCCCAAACATCTACATCTAAGTGATTCAACACGCTTATACTACTGATTTTACCATGACTTCAGTTCGCCACAGTGTACTTAACATTATCGTGAATGATTCACTATTTGATCTAATGTTTCCAATTTTAAAATTCATCTACATTTGAATGTCTCCTAATACATGATTATGATTTTCGAATATACTACTGGTGAATGATTACCCGTTTTGAATCCATTATTAATTAACTTATGTTTTAATGTTTTTACCTAATTAATACTAAGTGGTATGCTATTACTACTACTTCACTACTATTACACTATTTATCCTAGTTATTACATCATTCCTTGTTTCCGCTTTTCCTTGCTATCTACTGCAGTATACTACAAATTACAAATAAAATTACAAACAAATGACAAATAATTCAAGTCTTCATTTCATTAGAACCGGTCTTTACAGCTTGATTTCTGGACAAGAGTATACCTGGATCAAAGAGTAGAAGACCAATGAGTCTAGGGGATGAGCAATAAGCAAAAACATGACCCAAACAGCAATGCAACAGAGAGAAGAAGACACAACAACACAGCAACAGCAAAGCCAACAGCAAATAGAAACCCAGATGATTGAAGCAAAGAAAACCAGGAAAACAAAAAGGAGTTCACCCAAACGCCCGCTCCACAAATACCAGAAAAACACTACTGTTCTATTGCTATTTTTTTATCTCTCAAACTTTGTATGAATTTTAGCTTAATTGTATTTCAGATTTTCTCCCAAAATTCTCCCCCTTTTCAGCCCTTTCTTAGAGGTATATATAGTTATCTTTTAGGGCTGAAGACTTGGAGAGGAAGTATGAGATTAATCCCCCTTCTCCCCCTCCTAAAATTATGAATTATACACTTTAGCCCCAATTTCCGTTAACAGAAATCCTTCCAGCATGTGCTGGAAGGTTCTAAAGATTCCTTTTAGGGGTTTTTTACTAGTATGACCTTATGGGTTTGTGATTTTTACAAATTTCCCTTTTTAGGGAGACCATTATACCCTTGAATCTCTGCAAAATTGCAGAAATCAGAGGTACAAAGGACTCCCTTACCCTCTTAGGTTCTAACTATTTACTATTTCACCTTTTTAATTCCCAATTGTGCCCCTAAGGGTACTGCTTATTTACTAGCTTACCTAGGTTAAATTTCAGCATCCTTTGAACCTATTTAACTAATAGCCAGCCCTGAGACATTAGTATTTAAGGGCTGGCCAGATTTATTTTAAGGGACTATTTCAATTTTAGCCAATTTTATTTCATTTTCAGTTTATTAAGACTAAGCTATTTCAAATTTAAGCTAATTGCAGGCATAGCCTGCTTTATTATTAATATTAAACTATTTAAAAATTAGCCAGTCTCAAGTTGAGACTTAGCTTGGCTATTAAAGCCAATTACTGAACAGCTGGGCCCAAAACCTTTACAGGTTTGGACATTTTGCTGTTCAGGGCTCTAAAGAGAGCCTGGGCTAGTCTGCATTTGCAGACATAGCCCCTTTTGCACAACCAGCCACTTTTAGCAGTGAGCTGTGTGTTAGGGCTTTATAGAATAGGTCAAACCTTTGCAGGGTTGACCATTCTTAAGCCAACTACTTAATTAACAGCCTATTTTTTGTCCATTTTCAGTTAATACCCATTTAAAAACTAACCAATTTTATGAGGCCTAGCACTAGCAGCTATAACCAATTCTCCTAAGGTTGGTGAATGTTAATCACATAATCATACCAACAAGAACTACTGAAAACTTAGTTATTTCAACATGCTTTTTGTACACAGAGCCACATAAACCAAACAAATGCATCAATCATCCAGAACTCAGAAAAGGGCAATTTGATATGGTTGAATTCTGGTTAATCAATTAATTCTATCCAATTCATGTAACAAAATGTCAAACTCATGTCAATTTAGCCTTAGTTAGCACTAGTTCAGGTCAAATGACAATTGAAAATCCCACAAATCCTTAAGATTAATTATCATAGACATGCACAGAACTAAGCTATCACAAACAGTCAGCAATAGATGAAGCAGGATTCATTTAAGTCCAGAAACCACACAATAGCATAGACATGTTAACTAAGATCTCTTTTCAAGTATTAATCCTAGCCTTATGTATGCATATGATAGGTCAAGATGAAGATGAAGAATAGAAGAATCATTCAAACTAATGAGAGTTGACAAAGGTGAACTTAACACAGAATGAGAGTCCAAAAACATAGGCATGCGGAGAAGATATCTAAAACTAACAAGATGAAGAAGCCTACTATAAACAGAGGATGAAGAAGAAGAAAAATTTCAAGTTCAAATCTTCAAAATAGAGAATCAAAACCAAAATCGAGACAAACATAGTATAAGATATGAACAACAATGACTAGGCGACTTAAACATGTAAAGAATCACGGAGAGAGGAACAGTCATGCTGTCGAAGACTAATAAATCAGAAATTACAACACCAAAAAGATGAAGAAGCACAAGATGAAAGATAGATCTTTTACTCAGAGAAACAGACAAACAAGAGAACAAATATGAAGATGAACGAAGCGAAAAGAAAACCTAGCTCTGACATAGGTCTTTCAAACCAAGGCAACAAGAACAGTCAAAGATGAATCACAAAACCCTAATACTAAATAAATCTTTCGAATCAGAGATCCAAAGCAGAAAAATAACATAGGACAATATCACAGAAGAAAGACATGAACAATGAGCAAGTTAGAAAGAACCCCAGCAACAACGGATGGAGCACAGGATTTCAAGATAGAAAAATAGACAGAAGCATCAAAACAAAAACAATGAAACAGAAAGAAAACATGCATGTAAGCAGATAAACGGAAACAGATAAAGCACAAAAGGGGCGAAGGTACTTAGCTTAGCGGGGCCTGTCCCCCGAGCTTTCCCCTTTTCCTCTTCTATTTCACTCTCAATCGACTTCTTTCAGGACCTCTTCTTCTTTTTTTTTCGTTTCTGACTCTCTTGCTTGGACTTCAAGACGAAGTCTTTTGAGATTTTAGTTAACAGAGGGGTGTTTGGGGATGGTAAAGGTAAAGTCTTTGAACAGGTTTGGGTTTGGGAGTCGCCGGAGTTAGGTTTCCGGCGACCTTCTCTTGGATATTCGAGACGCTCCAGGCTGATTCGACGGTGGTGACTTATATGGTTGGGTAGATCGTGGGACGGGGTTTCGAACGGCATTGGTTTGGAAGGGATCTTCGTTGTTTGGTGGTCACCGGCGAAGATTCCGGTGACCGGGAATTTCTGGAGAAGGGTAGGTTTCTGGGTTTTGGGTGTGTTATGAGGTAAAGAAAAAGGAGAAGGAGAGAGGAGGGGTAAAGGAGAGCCGGCGACCACCGTAGGGAGTGGTGGCCGCCATGGCCGTTTAAGATTTGAAGATGAGAACGATGAAGATGAAGAGAGGAGTTAAGGGCGGCCGTCTCTAGGGTTTGAAGAGAAATGAGCCGGCCCTTCAGACATAAGCCTTATATAGGCGATATGTCTGAGGTAATCTTGGCCGTCCAATTTTGGAGATCAACGGCTCGGATTCGTGTTACTAAAACGGCGTCGTTCAGACGCTTATGAGACCCCAGACCTTCCACCCTTGGATTAAGTAAAATGGACGGCTAAGATTAATCGTAACATCTCAATTAATTAAAGAAAACAACTAATTATTGGAGCCGTTGGATCACCTCTCATGAACGGCTCAGATTGATCGTTACATGGATCAGACGGGCCAACGCCTTGGGCTAGGGTATTGGGCCTCCAATTTCGAATCTTTTGGCCCCAAATCAATTAAACCCCAAAAATATTTTTGTATTTTTTATGATTTTAATGATTTTTTATGTATTTTCTTTTATACTTTTTTTTTCTTTTTCTTCTATGAAAAATTATAAATCCTAATTTCCTATTTACTCTAATTTTCTAGCATTTTTTGCAATTTTTCTGCTATATATTTTTTTAATTTCCACTACTTAACACTATTTTGCTAATTTTTCTTAAAGTCTAACTAACTAAACTAACAAATTAGTTACCTAGCCTATTTTTGATTTTTTCTAATTTTTAATTATTCAAATTCACAAAGTATAGCTAATTTCAAACAAGGCAAGTAATTGCACTCAAAAATATATTTATTTTAATTTTGGAATTGTTTGCTCGGTGCAAAAATCATGTGCTCACAGTTGGTATATTTTGTTAAAGTCCCGATGGCCTCGGATGAATTTCAGAAGATTTACGGATATAAAAGGCTGCTGAAATTTTCTGAGTATTTTTTGCATTTTTCGCATATGTGAACAGTGACCGCACCTGCGTGAATAATATCCGTGGACAGTACCCGAGTACAGTACACATGAAAAGTATGTATGAACAATATCCGTAAATAGTACATCTGAACAGTACCCATGAATAGTGCCCATGAAACAGTACCCACACGCGTGTATCGTGCCCCAAACATTTCCTGGCAGTTAAAGGGCGAGCATCACTATTTTTTTTCATCTTTTTTTAAGTTTCAAACTAGTATTTTGGGCAATTTTGAGCGAGAAATTATGGAAAAATTTAGGGTAAGTGTTCTTGACTCTTTTGTGATTATATTCCATGAATAAACCTTTATTTTTTTGCTTCAGATTATTGATATTTGAAGAGAAATGGATGAATTTTCTACAATTCCATAAAGTTAAATTTTAAATATTTGAAAGCCAATTAGATGTCAGATTTTGGCAAAATTTATATAGTTCGACTCGTGGTTGGATAAGGTTTCATATTTTGTAATTTTTGTCGGGTTCCAAGATGTGGGCTCCACGGGCGAATTTTAGTGCAATTTTGGATTTTAATGAAAAATGTAGAATTTCACATGGAATTAATTCCTATAATTTTTCTTGATTGAATCGAATTGTTTATAACTAGATTTGAGAATTTCGGGCACGAATTCGCGAGGCAAAGGCTTGTTGGAATTTTGAATTGGTTGCAAAGCGAGGTAAGTATTTGGTCTAAGCTTAGCTTGAGAGATTATGAGTTGTGTCATAATTATTATGTGTTATTTGCCGAGTACGACGTATAGGCATAGTGACGAGTATCTATACGTTGGTGTCAAGCATGCCCGTGAGTCTTATACTTTGATTAATATGACTGCTATTTGACTTAACTGGAGAATTTTGCTTCTTCGATTGTTATGTTATATTTTCATAACTACTTGACTCATGTTGCTTTCCTTATTATTGACTTGTATATTGTGGGATTTTTGTTACGTGTTAGTTTTCCCGTTATTGAACTGTTTCCTTTATGCCAGTACTATTCTTTGAGCTGATTCTACCATTTTTGTCGTGATTTACAGCCCTGAGTTGATTTACTTATATTACCTGGTATTATTATCATTTGTTTTTGTTATATGTATTGCGGTGATATCCGATCGTTCTGTTGTGATGTAATTATTGATTCTGTTTTTGTTATTCTATCGATTTTGGAAATGGTAAATTGTTTAGAGAAATTTCATTTTAAGTTAATAAATATTAATATTATTTCAATTAATATTAGGATTACTCAATTTAGAGACAAGGTGTCATCACTACAACTCTTTCAAAGGAAGTTTTGGGCCGTGACAGATGATAAATAATTGTAGAATTTTTGTTAAACATAAATTAATTATTCTATGGGCATTTTCGAATAGTCTAACCCCATATTATTAATACACTACTCTTATTTTATTTTCTTATCTGGCGGTAAAATTACACATATACACATAATTTTATGCAAGTATTATTTGAAATAGCCAACCAAGCAATGCATTAAATAATGCAACGATTATTTTTTCTTAAACAATCGATTAAGAGTTAAAAAAAACATGAACAATGCTGGATGACGATTGAAGTGGTTGGCCACTTGCAATATTAGTTCGCCTACTGTGCACCGAGCAAGACAGAATCGCGACATGTGGGGTTTTGCCGACTTGCCAATTTGAGAGTTGGGTCGGCCGCAGGAAGCTGCTGAATTTTGTTTAAAATTGCTTCTGCTATTTTTACAGTACTCCTCATTTGTTTGTACCTTCATCTTTTTTTGTCTGTTTATTGTTTCACACGAAGAACCGTGAAACGTCTCTTTTTTTAATTCTCACGTTTATTCTTCGATACACTAATTTTTTGTACTGTTACTAAAAGCTCCACCCTCAAAATGGCTTTTACATTGTATTCTTAACAAGAGAATTTATTCAAATTGAACGCAAAAAAACAGCTGGTCCTCCATATTCCACTAAAAGTGAATAGAGGTAACTGATAAAATCTTTGTGATTACTAAATTGGCTCAAATAAAGCGAAATGATAAGTATAACAAACCTCAACTAGTTTAGGATTAACTAATTACTACGATGATGATCTTTTTGATCGACTGATTTATAAATACTGCTTTCTTTTCCTCCTTTTGGTGACATCAACGCAATGTAAAATATACAGTGGGGAGAAAGCAGACAAATATAGTTAATGCAAAGAATTGAAATAAAATTTGTTGCATTCTTGGTATAGAAAGAGACTTCATTTCTCTAAGCAAAGGAGCTAAAAGTTTTAGAGCTTGAAACTTTTATAATTTTATCTATGGTGATAGGAATTTTTGTGTTTGCTACTTAAAAGTTATTTTACTTGTTTTGATCACGCAAAAATTATTCAATCTTATGTTTATTACATAAAAATCACTTTTTTTTGCTACACAATTTTTTTTTTATTTTACTTTAGTTATTACAAAAGTCATATTTTTACTTAAAAATTTATTATGCCCTTGATATTATATAAACCTTGATATTTATGCATTACCCTCTATATTTTATGTTATATAATATATTTTAACTATATATTTTATTTATAGATAAAATAATTTAATATTATTTTATTTATTAGTTTTATAATATATCCATATATTTAATTTTTCATAACGTAGATTTTCAAGATATATTAGTAGCGTTATAAAACAACTTTTTTCAGCAATTTTTCTTTTTAATTTAGTTGACCGACCAAAGTTGGTCTCCAGTCCTGTGGAGGTGTTTGGAGGTTAGCGGTGTTTCGATAGCGTATATTAGTGTGATTAAGGATATGTATGATAATGTTAAGACTCGGGTGAGGACCGAGGGTGGTGACTCGGAGCATTTCCCAGTGGTGATGGGGTTGCACCAAGGATCGACTCTTAGCCCATTTTTATTAGCCTGGGCGATGGATGTATTGTCGCGTCACATCTAAGGGGAGGTGCCTTGGTGCATGCGATTTGCCGATGATATAGTGTTGATTGACGAGACGCGTAGCGGAGTTAACGCGATGTTAAAGGTTTGGAGACGAACCTTGGAGTCTAAAGGTGTGACGACCCAAAGGGTCCTCACTTATTTTATTAATAATTTCGAGCTTCTGAGGCCTTGAAAACCTCATTATATGTTGCCTCGATTTACGTGCACGATCCGAGCATGTAGCCGGAAAGATTTTGTGATAGAAAATATGAATTCTATGAGAAATTTGGATAAAAATGATATTAATATTGATATGGTTGACTTCGGTCAACATTTTTGGTAAACGGATCCGGACCCGAGAGTGGATGGTCCCGAGAGGTCCGTAGAAAAATATGGGACTTGGACATGTGTCCGGAGTCGAATTCTGAGGCCTAGAGCCCAAGTTATGAATTTTTATGTGAAATTGTTTTTGATGCAATTATTAAAGGAAATAAATTAATAGACCTTGGTATCGGGCTCGTATTTTGGTTCCGACGCCCGGTACAAG
Organism: Nicotiana noctiflora; assembly: GCA_032618575.1. Classification (NCBI taxonomy): domain Eukaryota; kingdom Viridiplantae; phylum Streptophyta; class Magnoliopsida; order Solanales; family Solanaceae; genus Nicotiana; species Nicotiana noctiflora. The sequence continues at coordinate 53,318 of JASVEL010003632.1, forward strand.
TCTTAAATATTATATATGTGATTTCCGTAAAGTTTGGTGACATTTGGATGTCGTTTGAGATGTTTTGGACCTTGAGTTCCAAGTTAAGAAGTTTTGAAAATCAAAAGTATGAAAATCATGAGTTTGAGGCTCGATTTGATTAAAACGAAGTGATATTGGCGATATGATCGCACGAACAAGTCCATAATGTGTTTTTGAGGTTGTGTACATGTTTGGTTTGGAGCCGGGGGGGCTCGGGTAAAGATTTGATAGGTCGTTGGATGAAATTCTGAATTTTGAACTGCTGGTTTTTTCACCCAGCTGTTAGCTTCGCAATTGCGAAGAATTTCTCGCAATTGCGAAGGGGACAGTATAGGGCAAGGCTCGCAAATGCGAACAATTGATCGCAAATGCGAAGCCAGCCTTGTTCGCAAATGCGAACAATTGTTCGCATTTGCGAAGGTCCCCGGTGCTGCCTTGGTTCGCAAATGCGAACCATTGTTCGCAAATGCGAACGTCCCAGTGACCGCCTTGGTTCGCAAATGCGAACCATTGTTCGCAAATGCGAACAATGCCTTGTACAGCATGTGTTCGCAAATGCGAACATTAGTTCGCAAATGCGAACTGTTCGCAAATGCGAACAAATGTTCGCAAATGCGAACTTTACACCCTTAGCTTATTTTTTAAACTCCAATGTTCGCAAATGCGAACACAGAGACCTGAAAAACACGGATTTCGGTCATTTCTTCACATTTTTACAAAACCAAAACACCCATTTGCGATTCTTCAAGGATTTCTTCTTCATCAAATCGATTGTAAGTCACTTTTTACTTAATTCTTTCAATTCCTAACATCATTAAACATGTTTTTCATTAGAAATCAAATGTTTTCATGGTAAAATTCTTGTTTTTGTTAGAAAATAGGGTTTTTCATAAATTGGGGAATTGGACCTCGAATTGAGGTCCGATTTTGAAACAAATCATATATATGAACTCGTGGGGGAATGGGTAACCGGATTTTAGTCATAACCCCGAATTCCGACCATGTGGGCCCGGGGTTGAAATTTACTATTCATGGCAGAATGTTGTAAAAGTGTTATTTGGTATTAAGAATTAGTTTGTGGAGTAGAATTGATGATATTAAATCAATTGTGTATAGATACGGTCGAATTGGAGCCAAATTGAAAGAAAAGACATATCCACGGATAGAATTGTTCATAAGCACTCGAGGTAAGTGTTTGTTCTATCCTAGCTTGAGGGAATAAGATTATGTGTTATGTGTTATGTGATCGAGTGCGGTGTATGGGCTGTGGTGACGAGCATCCATACATTGGCGTCTAGTATGACCGTGAGTCTTTGGGAAAATGATTATTTGAGATATATTACAGATGAATTGTTATTGTTCTTCCTTGTTAGGACTTGTTGTGAAGAAAATTATTGGTTGCCCTTGATGGGACGGTTTATGAATTACTGTTTCTTTCTTTGCCCTTAACTGTGATTGTTATGTGGGTGAGGAAGAGAGATAATGCACGAAGGGTGATGCCGTGCCATGTTTATTATTGATTATGCACGAAGGATCATGCCGTGCCATGTTTATTATTGATTATGCACGAAGGATCATGTCGTGCCATGTTTATTATTGATTATGCACGAAGGATCATGCCGTGCCATGTTTATTATTGATTATGCACGAAGGATCATGCCGTGCCATGTTTATTATTGATTATGCACGAAGGATCATGCCGTGCCATGTTTATTATTGATTATGCACGAAGGATCATGCCGTGCCATGTTTATTAGTGATTATGCACGAAGGATCATGCCGTGCCCTATTATTGAACCATGTACGAAGGATCATGCCGTACTATGGATGTGAGGATGAGAGTAAAAGCACGAAGGGTGATGCCGTGCAACTGTTTGCTATTCCTTGAATTGATATTATTTGTGTTTACATTACACTTTGTTTTTCCTTGTGAAATTATTAACTGTGGTTAATTGTTGAATTCTTTAAGATATTCCTTATCGTGTTAATACTTGATTATTTCTTGTTATTTTGTGGTACACATATATATATTGAATTGCACAGGTTTATGTGAGTGTCTGGTCCTAGGCTTGTCACTACTTCGCCGGGATAGGCCGGGCACTTACCAGCACATGGGGTCGGTTGTGCTGATGCTACACTTCTGTGCGTTTTTGCACAGGTCCAGGTTACGATCAGGAGCAGCAGCAGTAAATAGATTGCGTGGGAGTTGATTACATTTGAGACCGAGGTAGCTTGCAGACGTTCGCAGGCCCGGCGTCTCTTTCTCTATTTATGTTTATAGTTGTAGTCTCATTATTCCGAGACGAACAGAATTATGTTATATTTTCTTCAGACTTTTATGTGTAGTATTCCATAGTAGTTTGTGAGTTGGTGACTCCAAGTCTTGGGTAGAGGATTTCAGTATGATTTCTACAGTGTGATTTATCATTTTCATTTCGATAAAGTATTCCGCATTTATTTAATTAAAATTATGTCAGAAACAGGATCGTACGAATTCAGTGGCTTGCCTAGCTACCACGAGTAGGCGCCATCACGATCCCGATATTGGGGGAAAAATCCGGGTCGTGACAAGTTGGTATCGAGCTCTAGGTTACATAGGTCTCACCACTCACGAACAAGCTTAGTAGAGTTTGAGAGGTAGGTACGGAGACGTCCGTACTTGTCCTTCAGAGTCTATTGAGTTAGGAAAAAGTCTCTCATTTGTTCTTTCTTGTCGTGCTACTTGATCCTCAATTACTGATTGAATTTCTATTCTGTCCTTTCGCGGATGGTAAGGACACGCACTTCTTCGTCCGCTGACCAGCAGCCTGAGCCCCAGACAGCTCCTGTGAGGGGCAGGGGTCGAGGCCGTATCAGAGGCCGTGGTAGGGGTAGAGCTCAGCCCCAGGCAGCTACCCCAGAGGTGGAGCCCCATATTGAGATTGACGAGGAGGTTCCGATTCCGGCAGCTCCAGTGGGCCCAGCTCAGGTCCCAGGAGAGGCTTTGATTACCCCGGATCTCCGGGATGCTTTGGTCAGAATAGCAGGATTCATGGACAGCATTGCCAGAGCGGGTTTATTATCGGTTGCCCCAGCCACTTCTCAGGCTGGAGGAGGGGCCCAGACTCCTATTGCTCATACTCCGGAGCCAGTAGCTCCTCAGCCTCAGGCACCAGTAATTCAGCCAGCTGTGGCCACTCAGTCAGGTACCACAGCTTATGCCGGCGATGGAGCGGCCATGACTTTCGATTCGTTATGGAGGCTTGATCGGTTCTCCAAGCTATTTACCACTACATTCAGTGGAGCCGCATCAGAGGACCCTCAGGACTTTTTATTCAGTTGCCGTGAGATTCTCAAGACTATGGGGATCGTGGAGACAAACGGAGTTGACTTCTGTACCTTCAGACTTGCAGGATCCGCCAAGACTTGGTGGAGAGATTATTGCTCTGACTCGACCAGCAGGGTCCCCAACTCTATCATGGGACCAGTTTGCGGAACTATTTATGGAGAAGTTTCTCCCTACTACTCGGCGGGATTTACTTCGGAGGCAGTTTGAGCGCCTCCATCAGGGCACTATGACAGTTACACAGTATGAGACGAGGTTTATCGACTTGGCTCGTCATGCAATGGTGATACTTCCCACTGAGCGGGAGAGGGTCCGCAAGTTTATAGATGGGCTTAATCATCCGATTAGACTCCGGATGGCTATGGGCGTGGGGAGTGACATATCATTTCAGGAGGCAGCCAATGCAGCACGCAGAGTTGAGATGGCTCTTGCTAGGGGAGGCGGTTATTCTTCGGATAAGAGGCCTCGTCATACAGGTAGATTTGGTGGTTCTTCCTCTGGTAGGCAGAGAATCCTTTGATAGAGGCCAGTCTTCCAGGCCTTTTCATTCCGCCCTTCAGGCTTCACGGGGTGGATCAGGTGATCGTGGTTCTCGGGGGTATTATTCAGACCAGTCTCCTATTAGTGCTCAGCCTCTTCAGAGCGTTCGTGGAGGCCATTCAGGTCGTCAGGGCCAGCAGCCCTATCAGTCTAAGAGTTGCTACGGTTGTGGTGACCCAGGTCATTTTATCAGGTATTGCCCTCGAGCAGCGGGCAACTCTCAGCAGCGGGGTCCTCGTCCTATGATTCGAGGCCCCAGCTGACCCTCAGCCTGCCCAGCCAGCCAGAGGCGGGGGTAGATATTATAGAGGTGGAGGTCGAGACTGTAGAGGTCGAGACCGTCCAGCCAGAGGTAGAGGTCAGCCAGTTGATGGTCGTCCTAGAGACGCAGCTCAGAGGGGAGGTGCAGATCCCCGATTCTATGCTTTACCAGCCAGGCCAGAGGCAGAGGCATCAGATGCTGTGATTACAGGTACTATTCTTGTGTGTGACAGAGGTGCTTCAGTATTATTTGACCCTGGATCTACCTATTCCTATGTGTCTTCCTACTTCGCACCGTATTTGGCTGTGCCCAGCTATGCTCTGGATATTCCAATTTATGTGGCTACGCCGGTGGGTGACTCTATTGTAGTCGATCGGGTGCATCGTTCGTGCGTAGTTATATTTGGGGGTCTTGAGACCCGTGTTGATCTGTTGCTCTTGGATATGGTAGATTTTGATGTCATATTGGGGATGGACTGGTTGTCCCCATACCATGCTATTCTTGATTGTCATGCTAAGACTCGTCACCTTAGCCTTGCCAGAATCACCCCGATTAGAGTGGAAGGGTACCTCAAGCCACTCTGTTCGCACTGTTATTTCTTATGTTAAGGCTCGACGTATGGTCGAGAAGGGGTGTTTAGCTTATTTGGCTTATGTTCGTGATTCCAGTGCAGAAGTTCCTTCCATTGATTCAGTTCCTATTGCACGGGAGTTTCCTGAGGTTTTTCCTTCAGACCTGCCGGGCATGCCACCCGACAGGGATATTGACTTCTGTATTGATTTGGCACCGGGCACTCAGCCCATCTCTATTCCACCCTATCGTATGGCCCCGCCGGAGTTAAAGGAGTTGAAGGATCAGTTGCAGGACCTTCTTGAGAAGGGTTTTATCAGGCCCAGTGTTTCCCCCTGGGGGGCACCCTGTATTATTTGTAAAGAAGAAGGATGGCTCGATGCGGATGTGTATTGATTACCGGCAGTTAAACAAGGTGACTATCAAAAATAAATATCCACTGCCGAGGATTGATGATTTGTTTGACCAGCTCCAGGGAGCGAGGGTATTTTCTAAGATAGACTTGAGGTCAGGCTACCATCAGCTGAAGATCAGGGCGGCTGACATTCCTAAGACAACCTTTCGCTCTAGATATGGGCATTATGAGTTCTTGGTCATGTCTTTCGGGTTGACCAATGCCCCAGCAGCATTCATGGAGTTGATGAATCGAGTATTCAGGCCTTACTTAGATCTGTTCGTGATAGTCTTTATAGATGACATCCTGGTGTACTCCCGCGGCCAGGAAGAGCACGAGCAGCACCTCAGAGTGGTTCTTCAGACTCTGAAAGATAACCGACTATATGCCAAATTTTCTAAATGTGAGTTCTGGCTGAGTTCGGTAGCATTTCTGGGTCACATTGTATCGGTGGAAGGTATTCGGGTAGACCCAAAGAAGATTGAGGCGGTCCGGAATTGGCCTCGACCAGCTTCGGTGGCTGAGATACGGAGTTTCTTGGGATTAGCAGAGTTACTACCGTCGTTTTGTAGAGGGTTTTCTTCCATTGCGGCCCCGATGACCAGGTTGACCCGAGAAGGGTGTTCGGTTTCGGTGGTCGAGAGGAGTGTGAGGCGAGCTTTCGAAGCTCAAGACGGCCTTGACCACGAGCACCGGTGTTGATACTACCTACGAGTACGGGGCCTTATACGGTTTATTGTGACGCATCTCGTACGGGGCTTGGAGCGGTATTGATGCGGGATGGTAAGGTTATCGCTTATGCTTCGAGGCGATTAAAGATACATGAGAAGAATTATCCAGTTCATGATCTTGAATTAGCGGCAGTGGTTCATGTTTGATCAAGCGGAGGCATTATCTATATGGTGTGACATGTGAGGTGTACACTGATCACAAAAGCCTAGAGTACTTGTTCAAACAGAAGGAGTTGAATCTACGACAGCGGAGATGGTTAGAGTTGCTAAAAGACTATGATGTTACTATATTATATCACCCAGGTAAGGCCAATGTGGTGGCCGATGCATTGAGTAGAAAGTATGCCGGCATGGGTAGTCTTGCATATATTCCGGTCAATCAGAGACCATTAGCTCTAGATGTTCAGGCCTTAGCCAACCGGTTCGTGAGATTAGACATTTCTGAGCCTAGCAGGGTGTTAGCCTGCATGGTCGCTCGTTCTTCTTTATTAGAGCGTATCCGTGAGAGGCAATTTGATGATCCTCGTTTGCGTGAGTTGAGAGATACAGTACAGCGGGGAGGTGCCACACAGGTAAATCTAGATGATGATGGGGTATTGAAATTGCAGGGTCGAGTTTGTGTGCCCAATGTCGAAGGAATTCGAGAGTTGATCTTAGCAGAGGCCCACAGTTCGCGGTATTCTATTCACCCAGGCGCCGCGAAGATGTACCAGGACTTACGGCAACACTATTGGTGGCGCGGAATGAAGAAAGATATCGTTGCGTATGTCGCTCGGTGTCTAAATTGTCAGCAGGTGAAATATGAGCACCAGAGACCTGGTGGTGTATTCCAGAGGATTGAAATTCCGAGTGGAAATGGGAGCGGATCACTATGGACTTCGTTACTGGACTTCCTTTGACTCGGAGGAAATTTGATGTTATTTGGGTCATTGTTGATAGGCTGACCAAGTCAGCACACTTTATTCCAGTATCTGTCTCCTACTCGTCGGAGAGGTTAGCGGAGGTTTACATTAGGGAGATTGTTCGTCTCCATGGGGTGCCAATATCTATTATCTCTGATCGGGGTACGCAGTTTACCTCGCGGTTCTGGAGAGCGGTTCAGCAGGAGTTAGGCACCCAGGTTCAGTTGAGTACAGCATTTCATCCTCAGACGGATGGCCAGTCCGAAAGGACTATTCAGATTCTAGAAGACATGCTTCGAGCCTGTGTTATTGATTTCGGAGGCTCGTGGGACCAGTTTTTGCCATTAGCAGAGTTTGCCTACAATAACAGTTACCAGTCTAGCATCCAGATGGCTCCGTATGAGGCGTTGTATGGTAGGCGATGTCGATCACCGGTTGGATGGTTTGAACCGGAAGAGGCTCGGTTGTTAGGTACAGACTTAGTTCAGGAGGCCTTGGATAAGGTCAAGACAATTCAGGAGAGATTGCGTTCAGCTCAGTCCAGGCAGAAGACTTATGCGGATCGTAAGGTTCGAGATGTAGATTTCATGGTTGGTGAACGAGTATTGCTCCGGGTGTCGCCTATGAAGGGCGTGATGAGGTTTGGGAAGAAGGGCAAGCTCGGCCCTAGGTATATTGGTCCATTTGAGATTCTAGACAGAGTGGGAGGGGTGGCTTACGGATTAGCTTTGCCGCCTAGCTTATCAGCCGTACATCCAGTTTTTCATGTATCTATGCTTCGGAGATACCACGGCGATCCCACACATGTGTTAGACTTCAGTACTGTCCAATTGGACAATGATCTATCCTACGAGGAGGAGCCGGTGGCTATTCTAGATCGGCAGGTTCGACAGCTGAGGTCGAAGAGTTATCCTTCTGTGCGTGTTCAGTGGAGAGGTCAGCCTCCTGAGGCATCGACCTGGGAGTCCGAGTCTGATATGCGGAGCCGTTACCCACACTTGTTTCCTGACTCAGGTACTTCTTTCTTTTGTCCGTTCGAGGACGAACGGTTGTTTTAGAGGTGGAGATTGTGACGACCCAAAGGGTCCTCACTTATTTTATTAATAATTTCGAGCTTCTGAGGCCTTGAAAACCTCATTCTATGTTGCCTCGATTTGCGTGCACGATCCGAGCATGTAGCGGAAAGATTTTGTGATAGAAAATATGAATTCTATGAGAAATTTGGATAAAAATGATATTAATATTGATATGGTTGACTTCGGTCAACATTTTTGGTAAACGGATCCGGACCCGAGAGTGGATGGTCCCGAGAGGTCCGTAGAAAAATATGGGACTTGGACATGTGTCCGGAGTCGAATTCTGAGGCCTAGAGCCCAAGTTATGAATTTTTATGTGAAATTGTTTTTGATGCAATTATTAAAGGAAATAAATTGATAGACCTTGGTATCGGGCTCGTATTTTGGTTCCGACGCCCGGTACAAGTCTTAAATATTATATATGTGATTTCCGTAAAGTTTGGTGACATTTGGATGTCGTTTGAGATGTTTTGGACCTTGAGTTCCAAGTTAAGAAGTTTTGAAAATCAAAAGTATGAAAATCATGAGTTTGAGGCTCGATTTGATTAAAACGAAGTGATATTGGCGATATGATCGCACGAACAAGTCCATAATGTGTTTTTGAGGTTGTGTACATGTTTGGTTTGGAGCCGGGGGGGCTCGGGTAAAGATTTGATAGGCCGTTGGATGAAATTCTGAATTTTGAACTGCTGGTTTTTTCACCCAGCTGTTGGCTTCGCAATTGCGAAGAATTTCTCGCAATTGCGAAGGGGACAGTATAGGGCAAGGCTCGCAAATGCGAACAATTGATCGCAAATGCGAAGCCAGCCTTGTTCGCAAATGCGAACAATTGTTCGCATTTGCGAAGGTCTCCAGTGCTGCCTTGGTTCGCAAATGCGAACCATTGTTCGCAAATGCGAACGTCCCGGTGACTGCCTTGGTTCGCAAATGCGAACCATTGTTCGCAAATGCGAACACTGCCTTATACAGCATGTGTTCGCAAATGCGAACATTAGTTCGCAAATGCGAGCTGTTCGCAAATGCGAACAAATGTTCGCAAATGCGAACTTCCCACCCTTAGCTTATTTTTCAAACTCCAGAAATTGGTCGGGGTTCGCAATTGCGAACCCATGTTCGCAAATGCGAACACAGAGACCTGAAAAACACGGATTTCAGTCATTTCTTCACATTTTTACAAAACCAAAACACCCATTTGCGATTCTTCAAGGATTTCTTCTTCATCAAATCGATTGTAAGTCACTTTTTACTTAATTCTTTCAATTCCTAACATCATTAAACATGTTTTTCATTAGAAATCAAATGTTTTCATGGTAAAATTCTTGTTTTTGTTAGAAAATAGGGTTTTTCATAAATTGGGGAATTGGACCTCGAATTGAGGTCCGATTTTGAAACAAATCATATATATGAACTCGTGGGGAAATGGGTAACCGGATTTTAGTCATAACCCCGAATTCCGACCATGTGGGCCCGGGGTTGAAATTCACTATTCATGGCAGAATGTTGTAAAAGTGTTATTTGGTATTAAGAATTAGTTTGTGGAGTAGAATTGATGATATTAAATCAATTGTGTATAGATACGGTCGAATTGGAGCCAAATTGAAAGAAAAGACATATCCACGGATTGAATTGTTCATAAGCACTCGAGGTAAGTGTTTGTTCTATCCTAGCTTGAGGGAATAGGATTATGTGTTATGTGTTATGTGATCGAGTGCGGTGTATGGGCTGTGGTGACGAGCATCCATACACTGGCGTCTAGTATGACCGTGAGTCTTTGGGAAAATGATTATTTGAGATATATTACAGATGAATTGTTATTGTTCTTCCTTGTTAGGACTTGTTGTGAAGAAAATTATTGGTTGCCCTTGATGGGACGGTTTATGAATTACTGTTTCTTTCTTTGCCCTTAACTGTGATTGTTATGTGGGTGAGGAAGAGAGATAATGCACGAAGGATCATGCCGTGCCATGTTTATTATTGATTATGCACGAAGGATCATGCCGTGCCATGTTTATTATTGATTATGCACGAAGGATCATGCCGTGCCATGTTTATTATTGATTATGCACGAAGGATCATGCCGTGCCATGTTTATTATTGATTATGCACGAAGGATCATGCCGTGCCATGTTTATTATTGATTATGCACGAAGGATCATGCCGTGCCATGTTTATTAGTGATTATGCACGAAGGATCATGCCGTGCCCTATTATTGAACCATGTACGAAGGATCATGCCGTACTATGGATGTGAGGATGAGAGTAAAAGCACGAAGGGTGATGCCGTGCAACTGTTTGCTATTTCTTCAATTGATATTACTTGTGTTTACATTACACTTTGTTTTTCCTTGTGAAATTATTAACCGTGGTTAATTGTTGAATTCTTTAAGATATTCCTTATTGTGTTAATACTTGATTATTTCTTGTTATTTTGTGGTACACATATATATATTGAATTGCACGGGTTTATGTGGGTGTCTGGTCCTAGGCTTGTCACTACTTCGCCGGGATAGGCCAGGCACTTACCAGCACATGGGGTCGGTTGTGCTGATGCTACACTTCGGTGCGTTTTTGCACAGGTCCAGGTTACGATCAGGAGCAGCAGCAGCAGTAAATAGATTGCGTGGGAGTTGATTACATTTGAGACCGAGGTAGCTTGCAGACGTTCGCAGGCCCGACGTCTCTTTCTCTATTTATGTTTATAGTTGTAGTCTCATTATTCCGAGACGAACAGAATTATGTTATATTTTCTTCAGACTTTTATGTGTAGTATTCCATAGTAGTTTGTGAGTTGGTGACTCCAAGTCTTGGGTAGAGGATTTCAGTATGATTTCTACAGTGTGATTTATCATTTTCATTTCGATAAAGTATTCGGCATTTATTTAATTAAAATTATGTCAGAAACAGGATCGTACGAATTCAGTGGCTTGCCTAGCTACCACGAGTAGGCGCCATCACGATCCCGATATTGGGGGAAAAATCCGGGTCGTGACAAAAGGTTTCAAACTGGGTAGAACCAAGACAGAATACTTGAAGTGCAAGTTCAGTGACGAGACCCATGATACAGACGTAGAGGTTAAGCTTGATGCTCAAGTTATTCCCAATAGAGCAGGTTGTAAGTACCTCGGGTCTATTATCCAGGGTAACGGGGAGAATGACGAAGATGTCGCGTATCGCATTGGAGTGGGACAGATGAAATGGAGGCTCGTTTCTGGTGTTTAGTATGATCGGAATGTGCCGCTAAGACTTAAGGGTAAATTTTATAGAGTGGTGGTTCGACCAGCTATGTTGTATGAGTTTGAGTGTTGGCCAGTCAAGAACTCCCACGTGCAGAAGATGAGAGTAGCACAGATGAGAATGTTGAGATGGATGTGTGAATGTACAAGGAGAGATGGATTACGAATGAAGATACCCGGGACAAAGTGGGAGTAGCCTCCGTGGAGGACAAGATGCGAGAGTCGAGGCTGAGATGGTTCAGCCATGTTAAGAGAAGAAGCATTGATACTCCAGTTAGGAGGTGTGAGAGGTTGTCCATTGAGAGTTTGAGAAAAGGTCGGGGTAGGCCTAAGAAGTATTGAAGAGAGGTGATTAGGCAGGATATCGCGCTGCTTCAGCTCATTGAGGACATGACCCTTGATAGGAGAGTGTGGAGGTCGATGATTAATGTAGAAGGTTAGTAGGCGTAGTTTATAGTTGTTCACCAATAGTCTTAGTAGTATGTATGTCCCTTCATATTCTTAGACTTTTATTATGTTATGTGGTTTTGTTCGTCTTAGGTATTGCATTCCCTATTGCTATTATTTGGTATCACTTATCCTGTATTTTTTTTTGATTTATTTTCCATCTTTCTTCCTCCCATGCTTTCCTTTTCTTCTTCTTATTGCCCTTCCTGAGCCGAGGGTCTATTGAAAATAACCTCTCTGCCTGCATTAGGTAGGGGTAATGTCTGCGTATAGACCACCCTCCCCCGATCTCACTTGTTGGGACCAAACTGGGTTTGTTGTTGTTATTGTAGTAACTGACCAACTTTGGTCGATATGCCATTCCAACCTTCAAAATATTGATCACAAGACTGTTATTGGCCATTATCGACCAACTTTGGTCAAAATTTTTTGGACGATTTTTTACGAATTTCTAGTAGTATAATTTTTTAAATAACCAATTGCCCTGGTAAATAGCCAAGAAAATATCCACAACTAAATTTGCATGTAGTACCTAGGGATTTTCCTTCAGAGTAACATATGATTATTTCCTTATTTTCTTGTTTGTCTACCTACGAATTTTCTCACAAAAATGTACTTGTTGATTTATTTCTCTACTAATATATATAAAAGTTACTCACAAATTTAATAACGTTATTAATATATTTTATAAATTGACGTTAATAAAAAAGTAAATATACGAATATATTTTAAAATAATAAATAAAATATTTTTAACTACATATTTTATAATAAAATACGTATTTAAAAATATATTATATAGTATATAAGTATTACATAAATATGATGGTTTATATAATATCAAGGGCACAATAGACTTTTCAAGTAAAAATATGACTTTTGTGATAACTAGAGTAAAGTAAAATGATTTTGGTGTAACAAAAAGAAAGGAAAGTGACTTTTGTATCATGAGCATAAAGTTAAATAATTTTTATGTAACAACAACAACAACAACAACCCAGTATAATCCCATTTAGTGGGGTTTGGGGAGGGTAGTGTGTACGCAGACCTTACCCCTACCCTGGGGTAGAGAGGCTGTTTCCAAATAGACCCTCGGCATCCTTCCCTCCAAGAACTTCCCACCTTGCTCTTGGGGAGACTCGAACTCACAACCTCTCGGTTGGAAGTGGGGGTTGCTTACCATCAGAACAACCCCTCTTGTCTTATAATTTTTATGTAACAAAAAAAGTAAATTTTAAGTAACAAACACAAAATTTCAATGATTGCAAATAATCCAACAGAAATATAGCAAGTAATTACTCATTAGGTTAACATCAAATTAATAAAGCCAGTTCCACTAATAACCTGATACATATAATGAGAACCATTTTGACTAGACAGAAAATTATAATGGACCACAAGATAATAAAGCATCTAGAGTAGTAAGTATATTTGTCCACACATAAGAGTGCAGAAATGCCAATTAGCAATGAGTGCAAAAAGACAATAGTATTTCCTAGTGTCTAACATACAAGAATAATAGAGGGTTCGACAAATCTTTCATATTCAGTAAAAGGAAATATCTGTACATTTCCTAGTGTTTAAATCACCAGCCATTAGCCATGTTTTTGGTTTGGTCGATGACATAAATGAACTATGTGGGGAAAAAAAAGATGATTTTAGTCTAAGAAATATATTTCACTACATATCACCCTACACAAATTCATCCATTTTCCTTTTCAGATTAGAAGTTTAAGAAAGAAAGCATATATAGGCGTACAACACTAGACATCAAAAGGTGAAGTACATTATAATCAGACAAAAAAGGTCCATGAGAATATTTCAAAGTATCAAAGCTGAATCCAGAATAATCTCTCCAAATTAGTATATAAGTTGATAGATTTAATAACTTAAATAAAAAGGAGTCATAGAAACAAAAAACAACGTAAAAATAGCATCAACTAGCGAGTTTTCGGACTGATCATTTAAAAATAGCCAGTATTTGTAAAGTCATTGAAAAATAGTTACTATTTCGCTGTAACACAAAAAATTCGAGTATAATATACTGGAGATTGATGAACTTGTGTATGAACTTCCAGCATACTATGTTGGAACTCCAACACGCCGAAAGTTCTAGTATAATATACTGCAGATTGGAGCACCGGTGCTCCAATCTCTACTATATTATGTTGGACCAGTATATTATACGGAACTCCAGTATATTATAATGGAGTATTTTTACGAATTTTGAACAATGTTTTAGATCATATTTATCTTTACATGAAAAGTGATTTAACTTCGATTTCTTTTAAAATTGTGACTATTTTTAAACGATCACCCGTAAATCTAGCTATTTTAAAGAGAAAACTACCCTCTATAGCGCTTCAAAATTTTAATAGCTCATCTTTTGGGCCACTTACAGAAAATGGCCCTTCGGCCCAAACATATTACATTTAGTAGCCCGAAAGGAATAAGTATGACAATATAAGTGCTTGTAGCTTATTGGATAGAGTGTTCTTTCGTAAGCAGAATGTTGCAGGTTTGACCATAACCTCGCGCAATAATGTAACCTTTTTTTGTCACGGTCTATTTTATATATTTTTTGTATAGTGACGGTCTCTTCTGTATATATAAATTGTATAGGGACAATCTATTGTATATAAATTATATAGTGACAGTTTATTTCGTATATTTTTATATAGTGACAGTCTATTTTGTATATATTTTTATAGTGACAGTCTATTTTGTATATAATTTGTATAGTGACAATATATTGTATATAAATTGTATAGTAATTATTTATTCAATATATATTTGTATAATGACAGTCTATTTTGTATAGTGACAGTCTATTTTTTATAGCGACAGTCTATTTTGTATACTTTTGTATAATAAAAGTCTATTTTTGCATATCTGTTGTATAAAATTTTTATAGTAATAGTCTATTTTTGTATTTTTTTACAGTGACTGTCTATTGTTTATAAATTGTATAGTAACAGTCTATTTTGTATAATTTTTGTATAGTGATAATATACTCTGTATATTTTTAGTATATATTTTGTATAATGACAGTTTATTTGTATATATTTTATGTAGTTACACTCTATTGTACATAAATTGTATAGTGCCATTAAATTTGAGGAATTTTTAAGGAAATTTTACCACCTATAGAATAGGTTAGTACCCTATTTATAACATATAAATACCTTTTTAAGATTTTACATAATATAATAACCTTTTTTATTTTGTAGCAAAAAATTTAAATTTAATACTTTCCTATATTTAAGCCTTATTAGATGGTACAAAATATTTTTCTCTCGCCAATTTATGGTATAACTCCCATTTTTTGTGAAATGACGCCGCTTAATACAACTTAATACACCTAAATACTGATTCACCTTCCCATGATTTGAGCTGAAACGTTACTTTCTTCCCGCTTAATACAGCTTAATACACCTAAATACAGATCATGGTTTACAGGAATCCATGTTTGTACGGCATCATTTCATGTTGTATTATTGAATACAATTCGTTTAACATATCTATATCACATAATATAGGAAAGGGTTTCTATTTATTGCTAATTAGGTATTAATGAATGCCTTTTGTGAAAAATTCTCTATATTTTATATAGTAAAATTCTATTTAGTTTATTTATTGTATAAAGACAGTTTTTTTTTTGTATACGTTTTATATAGTGACCCTATCTCTTTTTTTAAACACGGGAAATTATTTTTACACATGAGAGATTTATTTTTTACATGTAAAAGATCTAAAAATAACATTTTCTTAATTTTAACATTGTAAAAAGAGCCTAAACCCCTCAAAAAACTTAAGTAAAGTCCCATTATTATATAGTACTACGATTAAAGTATGGAGGTGCCCATAATATTATCCTTTAGGTGGGGTTCCTCTTCTGTATTTTTTTTTTAAATTTTAAAAAGAAAAGTTCTTGATCACTCACTGTGCTAGTTCCATTACCAAAAACATAAAAGGAATCTTCTTATATAGTCCCTTGAACAAAACGTTAAGAAAGTTCTCATATTTTGTAGGTAATTTTTTTTCCTCATAGAGATTCTTATTTAGGAACCAATTCTAAAGTACCACGTTTATTCTGTTTAACATCTCTCAGCAAATAAAAGTAGCAAAAAGTGGCACCACTTGTAAATTGGATTTGAGTGGGTAAAAGAAAGACTTAGCTTTGTTTACAACATATTGGATGGCAAAATCGATTTCTACATATTCATTGCAAATCGAGTTAATAATTTATGCAGGTTCTGTATTTGATGTTGAAATCGGGAATATTAACACTGTCTTATTTAATTTCTGCCACTAATTGGTTAAGTCGTTCTCAATTTTGGAAGGCTAGACTTCCAGTTATAAGGGATGAATGGTAAAAATGCCAACCTTTAAGATTTTAGCTAGCTGTTATAATTAGTTTTTGACTTCAAATTGTATAATAAATTTTTGGGCTAGAGTTTGTCAAAAATTTCAACCGAACGACTAAAAGTGAAGCTGTCTCATTTTTGAATATCTCCCGGAAACAACGACTGAACCAGCCCTTAGGCCCATTTATGATAACGGGCCTACTCAGGAAAACATGTCAATGCAAAAAATGATATTTTTTCTTGAGAAATTGATACGGAAACCAGCAGACAAGACAATGGTACTCTTTTCTGTGTGAATTCTATTTCAAGTTTTTTATCCATATTTTCTTATTTGACAAATTTGTGAATTTGGATTTCATTAAAAGTAAATGTATTAGTTATAGTGCATTCTAGAATACACAATATATAAGATACGTATGTAGTATTTTTATGTGCACATAAAGTAATAAAATATAATGATGACATCAAAATCGTTCTAGATTAAGAGTCTATTTGGAAAGTCATCGTATAATTGAAATTGGTGTAATTATTATGGTAATAATTACATAACCTAGTAATTACTCAGTTGTTTAATTACGACGACCTGTTTGTTTGTCAAAGTGTAATTACAGTGTAATTACAAGTTACACAGTTTGGTTGCACAAGTGTAATTACACAGTTAGATTAAATTTTAAATTAAGTAATTATCAAAATTTAAAAGTTAATATAATTAATATATGCCTAGAAATTTTTATAAATACATATGATATTATATTTGGTATTTAAGATGTATATTTTTTGCGAATATACATTAATAGGTAATCATATATTTATAACTAATATCGTCTATATATTTTAAATTAATAATATTTAGTTTAGATACGTACAAAAATTAGAAATATTTTTGTGTAAGCATCATGGAATTCATATTTGATAAAATAAATTAATATTTATAAATATAATGTCATACACTATTCAAATGTTTGACAAAACTGATCTATCAATTTTAACTAAAAAATAAACACCATGCGACGTGAGCGAATACTACTAAAATAAGTAAATTAGAACCATGAATGTAACACAATTTCAAAATTCAAAAAAAAAAAATATTATTTAGCATATGTCAAATTTCAACATAATAATAGTAAGTTCTACTATAATTTTAGATTAGGAAACATAATAAGTTTATAACCACATTCAATAATAAAATTCCACTTTAATTACATCACTCATTATATAATAACGTTGTAAATGACTCAGTATTTATAATATTTGGAGGTGAAGTTTCAAAAAATAGAATAATAAAATAATTAAAAATAAAATATAAATAATTAAATGAAATAACAAGAAATAAAAGATAAATAATGTGCAAAACAAATATTTTATAATTTCAAAAGAAATTAAAAAGTAAAAATAAAATTTTAAAAATTAAAATAATAGAAATAAAAGTTTTAAAGAAAATAAATTAAAATAAATATAAAAAGGAAAGAAAATAAAAAATAACCTTGTAATTACACAGTGTAATTACCACCAATTCACACATCCCACTTGAGAATTGGAGAGTGCAATTACACCCCTCCAATTACACCAAATTTCACGCTGACCAAGTAATTACTTGGCCAAACAATCATGCCAAACTGTGTAATTACACCCAAATTCAATTCCTAGAAAGCTTTCCAAACATGCCCTAAGGGTGTGTTTGGGATGAAGATGTGACGACCTAGTCCGTTCTCTCATGTATTTCAACCATGTTTTCCCCAATTATTGCTTCTTCATGTTTCATTATTGGCATCGGGTAAGTTAGAGTTGAATTGGATTAGTTTGAACAGGAAATGAGACACTTAGTCTCTTTAAGGAAGGCTTATATTGGAAAAGTCAATCGGATATTGACTATTGAGTTAGAGAGGTCGGATGTGAATTTCGGTGATTCGGTTAGCTTTTAGGAATAATTTGTGACTTAGGAGTGTGATCGGAAATGATTTTGGAGGTCCGGTGTAGAATTAGGCTTGAATTGGCGAAGTTAGAATTTTGGCGAATTCTGGTTGATAGGTGAAATTTTTATCGGAGGGTCGAAATGGAATGCCGAGAGTTGCGGTAGCTCCGTTAGGTGATTTTGGATGTGCGGGTAAAATTTTAGGTCATTTAAAGGTGTTTTGGTGGGGGTTTTTTTTATTTATCGAATGCGTGTTTTGGAAGTTTTGAAGAAACTTAAGCTTGAATCCGATGTGAATTGATGGTTTTAGCATTGTTTGACGTGTTTTGATGATTGGATCAAGTACACATGATGTGTTGGTGCTTTTGGTTGAGGTTCCGGTGGGCCTCGGGATAATTTCGGATGGCTTAACGGAAGTTTTGAACTTGGAAGTTATTGCATATTTTTGTCCAGCTGTTGCAGACCTTCGCGTTCGCAGCCTTAGAAATGCGTTCGCAATGAGGACTTTTGCAGACTATCGTGTTCACGAGAGCTGCTTCGCATTTGCGTAGAGAGGCCTGGGGCCATGGTAGTTTTGTTCATCGCGTTCGTGACACCTAGGTTGCGTTCGCGTAAGGTGAGGGACTGAAGCATCGCGATAGCGATTGGTTGAACGCGTTCGTGTAAGAGCAAGGGCTAGAGCACTGCGTTCGCAGGCTTGAAGCCGCGTTCGCGTAGAGGTAATTACTGGTCAATGGAATTTGTTCATCGCGAATGCGGGGGTGTTGACCGTGTTCACGTAGGGTAAAACCTGGGCGTTCAAAGGGGTTTTTATATTATTTCATCCGCGACCCCATTCATTATTTCCGAAATTGTTGACCCCATTAAGAGCTTTTTGGTAGAAAATTAAGAGGGTTTTGATGGGAATTGATTGGAGGTAAGTCTAGTGACCTAGAAACGCTATTTTATTGAAGAATACCTTAAATTCTTGAAAATGTGGGTAAAAATTTAAAGAACTAGGGCTTGGTTTTTGAAGTAAAAAATTAGGATTTGAAATGGCATTTGAACTCCGATTTTGGTAAATTTGATATGTACAGACTCGTGGTAAGACAAGGAATCCAGTGATTTAAATTTTGTAATATTTCTAGAAGTGGGCCCGGGGATCGGGTTTTGCCAACTTTGTTATTTTTGGTATTTTTCAAGTTCTTATGATTGGGTTATGTTCCATTAGCCTATTGTAACGTATTCCTTGTGGTTTTGACAAGATTCGACGCGCGAGGAGTTTTATTCAAGAGGAAAAGCCATAGCGAGCTAGACTTGTGGCCGGCTTGAGGTGAGTAATACATGTTGATGACCTGAGGGTTTGAAACCCCGATATATCACATTGTTACGCTATATTGAGGTAAGACACGTACTCTATGATGAGTTCGGGGGTCATTTGTGATTTTGGACTATGACTTAGTCCGTCCCGAGTGATGTTCATACCGTGTTCTTGACTAGAGAGTGATTGGTAAACATTCTACTTGGATTTTATGAATATATTTGGGTTGCGTGCCGAGTGTTTGAATCCTTTAGGGATTATTGTCACTGCTCCCATGATACTTAGCATGTTAAATGAAGCAAGGAACACAAAGACATCATATAGAAAATTATACTCGATATCACACTATTATGGTGTGCAACCCGATCCAGATAACATACCCATGACAGCGTGCCATTCAATCCACACATAGATCTCATATAAGGAAATGCACATCGAGCCAAATTTGCTCATTACAACATAATACCAAGTATTGGTCGTACGTATGCTAAGTGCATAATAATATCTCTGAGGTACATATAGCGTTATAAGCTACAACACTCAAGCACCACTGAGGTGCGATGTACAATCTTAATCTCAAGATTCAAGATGCTCATATAACGTCATTCCTACGCAGATTCTTAACATATAGCAATTTCTCAAGCCGTCTCACAACTCACCCAGCGCAATGCATCACAACACTAAATATCTGACAAAGAAACATCAACCTAACTACTCCTCCACGAGTACCGCGTCACAAAAATTCACACATTTGGCCTGATATAGAGCCATTATTCAGATTAAATCTATCCACCGACTTCAAGCCGATTCTGATCACACTGAACTAGTCTAATAACCTTTCAAAGGTCCATAATAACTTCAATTTTCTTCATAGAACACAAGAACAACCATCATAATCAGAGTAATCCTCCCTAGTTCACAACCCAGTATGCCAAGTGCTCTCTAGGCATGAATCTTTAATTTAATGACATAATCTCAAACTTCATACTTGGTTTACATCTTTAATCAACAAAGTGATCACATGTCACAGTTATAAAATCTTTTAGTGGAACACACTCCCACAACCTACCATAACAATATCTGGAGCGTACCTCCAAACCACCGGTCGTATTAACTTTGTAAAGCGATCAAGAATCACTAACCAGGATGTAACACCGCTCTCAGGTGACGCTAAAGACAATACCAATCAAAGCCATCTATTGAGGAGCTGCCGGTGTTGGAGTTTAAACCACTTCCTCCTTACCTCAGGTATGAATACTTGGGGTCCTAATTTCACTTTTTCTTGTTATTCTTTCGTCTTGCTTAACTAACGTGCTGGTTGACGCCACTTTGGCAGTACTACAAAAGCGCAAGTGGGTGATTGGATGGAGGCACCAACTACCCCTTCCCATACACTATGTCCCTGTACTACGAGTATTGGATGTGAAGAAGAAGAAGTATGATGTCAAGGTAGATCCGGTGGCCCCCTCCTCATGGTATAGTCAGTTGGGTCCCGATAACCCAAAGGATATTAAAAAGCCACAGGCATCCACCTTCAGCTGGTGATAGCCTAAATGGAGATCAATCTTAGAGAACACCCTTGCTCCCTGGAGCTGGTCAAACAAATCATCAATACGCGGCACTGGATACTTATTCTTCACTGTCACCTTATTCAACTGCCTGTAGTCAATGCACATTCTCATTAGGTGAAGTAGGTGGGATATCTCCTGCGGGGTTCTCTTAAGTGGTATGATCCTTATGTGTGTGTTAGAAAATTTGATATGTAATTGAAAGGTATTTTCTATATGTCATGATTCGAATAGGTACAACGCATTTCCATGTATCAATTTTAATAATATAATATAGGTAGTATTGAGATTTAATGTTGTTGATATACGTTGTGATGTTTTGTCGAGTTGTAGCAGTATTGTTAGGATGGTTTTGGTGATGAGGACGGCATCAAAGGTTCTAAGTTGTGGATTCTATTAGCTGACTTTGTTTCAAGATGCAAGAGATTTGGTGAAAACGTGTGATGCATGCAAACGAGCTGGCGGGATTTCAAAGAGGGATGGGATGCCTCTTAATACCATTCTAGAGGTCGATATTGTTTATGTGTGGGGCATTGATTTTATCGGCACATTTGTAAGATCTTGTGGGAACACGTATATTCTCGTGGCAGTGGATTATGTCTCCAAGTGGTTTGAAGCCATGGCTCTTCCCAACAATGAATCCCAGAGTATCGTGGCATTTTTGAAAAAGCACGAATTACGGATGGTAGGTGAGATTTTGATCCGACGATCGAAATGGAATTCCGAGAGTTTCTGCAACTTCGATATGTGATTTGTATTGTGTGTACAAACTTTCAGGTCATTCAGACGTTGTTTGGTTAGGTTTTTGATTGAATTCGTGTTTCAGAAGTTTTTGAAGAACTTAGGCTTGAATCCGATGTGAATTGAGGATTTAAGTGCTGTTAGGTGTGTTTTAATGATTCGAACAAGTTTGGATGATGTTTTGGGATATAATGGTGCCTTTGGTTGAGGTCCCGGGGGCCTCGGGTGTGTTTCGGGTTGGGATATATTGGTGCCTTTGGTTATGGTCGGAACTTTTCCATGGCGAACACAATAGCTAGCAATTCCTTCTCAGTGACTGTATAGTTCTTTTGAGCCTCATTCATCATCTTGTTTGTGTAGTACACCGGATGGAACATTTTGTTAATTCTTTGGCCAAGCACCGCACCAACCGCTACATTACTCGCATCACACATTAATTTAAAAGGCAATTCCCAGTTGGGTGCGGTGATAATAGGAGTGGTGGTCAATTTATGTTTCAGCAATTCAAAGGACTCCATAACCCTTCTATGTGATCGCATAGAACAACTGAGAAACCCTCTTTCATCCTTCTATGGGATCGCATTATCACCTATGCGATCGCATAGAGCATCCGTCTGCAATAAGTACTAACAACCATCACCCCTTCAAAAATGCTAGAAATGATTTGATTGGACCCCGGGATTCACCCCGAGGCCTCCGGGACCTCAACGAAAACCACCAACCTACTCCAAAACACGTTACAAACTTGTTCCAATCATAAAAACACAGTCTTAACACATGGAAATCATCAAATCAAGGCGGATTCAAGCCTAAGTTTAAACTAAAACTTCCGAAACCAACATCCAATCAAAAACCCGACCAAACGATGTCCGAATGACCTGAAATTTTGGAGACATATCCAAAATCACCTAACAAAGCTATTTCCACTATCAGAATTCCATTTCAACTACCGGATCAAAATCTCACCTATTGACCGGATTTTACCAAAATTCCAACTTCGCCAATTCAAGCCTAATTATACACCGAACCTCCAAATTCAATTCTGATCACTCTCCTAAGCCACAAATGATCCCCCGAAACTACCTGAACTATAAGAATTCGATTCCGAGCCCTCTAACTCACATATCAATATCTGATTGACCTTTCCCAACTATTCCTTCATCAAAGAGACTATTTGTCTCATTTCCTACCATACTCGATCCGAATTGACTCAAATTCACCAAACACATATATTGAAACACGAGCAAGCATATAACAGGGAAAATGAGGCAGTAGCTCACGTGACGACGGGCCGTGTCATCACAACGGTCTTCTTCTATTAAATACAATGACACTAATTCATCACTAAAAATATCAATATATGTATTTTCAGTAAAGAAATAATAATAAAGTCAGTACCAAATCTAGCTTCAATTCTACGCCTCTTACTTCTTATAAGTTCATTTTCATGCTCATTGGTAGTAACACTAAAAGAAGGCAGAATACGAGAATTAACAGACATACATGTAGAAGCATTATTACGCAAATCACTAGGCACATTATTTTTCAATAAAAAAACATGCTCAAAAAATTCTGCATCTCTTGATTCACAAAAAGAATTATCATTCAAATACATAAATCTATACGCAACACTATTTTGAGAAAAACAAATGAAAATAGCATCAAAAGTCTTGGGACCAACAGTTACTTATTTAAAATCAGGTACATCAACCTTAGCCAAACACCTCTACACCTTCAGAATTTTTAAGTTAGGGGCAAACCCTTTACATAACTCATATGGAGTTTTATCTAACTTCTAATGAGGGACCTTATTAAGAACATAGCGTGCAGATAAAACAGTTTTTCATCACATATTATCAGATAAATCCGAACTCAAAATCATAGAATTCATCATTTCCTTAAGGTTTTATTTTTCCGTTCCGCTACACTATTTTGTTGGAGAGTATAGAGAGCACTAACCTTATATATAATACTTTTTTTCTCACAAAAGGCTTCTAGAATATTAGAACTATATTTAGGGATGGCAAGCGGTATGACGCGGTTACGGGGCAAACCCACATAAAGCCGCGATGATCTCAGCCCTTCCCGCCCAATCCTGCATAGTATTTTTACCCGTGTCCACCCGTCTGCACATAGACTCGCGTCCACCCGCCTCGCCCCACATAAGTCTTTTTTATTGTGTTTACTTATTTCCTTTTTATATTTTTGGCTGCCATTTCCAATTTAATCAACCAAAAAGTTAAAAGTTTTTCATTTTATATTTCTCTAAAATTTTATGTTATTTGAATTTTTAAGAAATAATACAGAGGTGGTTCAGCTGTGTGTATCCCTCTCTTTCCTCAGGTCTTTGTCAGGACTTATGAAGGTTATTAAGCTGCATGACAAGTATATGGAAGCTCTGAAAGAGGCATTTGGGAAGCAAGTTTTACGGATCATATGGTGATTACTGGGAACTCAGAATGAGAATAAAAACCCTTACACCCGCGTAAACCTGCATAGTCCAGAAAGCCGTCCAAGCCCGCATAAGTTTTTATTAAAAATTTTTAACCCGCCCCACCCCACATAAATTTAAACCCACACCGCCCCGCGTAGCCTTAAACCCCCTGCATTTGCAGTGCCCCGTTTGCCATCCCTAACAATATTCACCACCCTTTCAGATCTAAGCCTCTTGATTTTTTAATATAATTTATTCTATACTCCTTGTATTTTAAAAATATGCTTTCAGCCTCATCTTTTGAGTTAGGAAGATATACCTTACTAAATAAAGAAAAGTCATCGACAAAAGTGATGTAGTATTTCTTTCTAATAGTGTTCTTGAAATCTGATATGTCTTAATGTACTAGTTCAAGCAATTCTATTTTTCTACTAGTTACATTCTTAAAAGGCTTTTGATATGCTTTGCTTCCAGACAAACATGACATTTAGAAAAATTATCAACATTAAATGCAAGAATTAATTATATTTTTCTATGTATTTTAATAGAAACAATATTAACATGACCTAGTCTACCATGTCATAAATCAATAAACTCAGCAATATAAGCAAAAATGAAAGTACTAGCATTATTAGTAATCTCTTGAGCAATGTTCAGTACAAATTAACCCTCACTAAGATAACCATTCCCAATAAATTCTTCCTCACAAAAAATCATAACTTTATCAGATCCAAAAATAAGTTTAAGACCTGCTTTGTTGAGAAGCGCACCAAAAATTATGTTCCTATGAAGGGAAGGTACATACAGGACATTGTTCAAGACTAAGGTTTTTCCAAACGTTAATTTAAGAAAAAAAATTCCTTTACCCATGACTCCAGTTGTAGTGAGTTTCGCATGTAAACACATTCACCATCAGCAAATTCCTTAAAGTCGTGAAACAACTCCTTATTAGCACAAAGGTGCCTTAAAGTACATGTGTCCAGTATCCAGTCAGTCTTGTTAGCCACCATGCTCGCCTCAACAACTACAACAGCAATGACATCACCAACCTCAATAAGGTTGGCTTGGACATGAGCTTTTACTCCATTCTTTGAGCTTTATTTTGTCTCTGGCTGCACAGAAAAGCCCTGTGACCATTTTTTCCGCAGACATAGTAAGGTCCTTTCGACTTTTGAATATGTTCCTCAGACTTATTGAAGTAATTCTGCTTCTTCACGTGTCTTTTCTTCTGGACTTTCTTTCGTTTTCCTTTAAACATGTCTTTCACAAAAGTACTAGAAGATTCCACAAGGTTAGCTTTAGAAGAATTAAGAGAGTGAGAGAAATTTCATCTTATCCTTAACATTCAGAGTCCTGATCTTTGATACAGTTTGCTTCCCAGTCCTCATGTGATTGATTAGTTCTTAAAGAGTTAAATTTTTCTTTTTGTGTTTTAGTTTATTTGTGTAATCATTCCAATAAGGTGGAAACTTTTCAAGCAAAACATTAGCCTTAAGAATATCACACATATCTATTCCCTCGATTAAGATATCAGCAGTCAAGTTCTCATACTCGTAAACTTGTTCCATGATTGTCTTATCATCAATCATATGAAACTTGATCCACTTTCCAACGACATACTTCTTTTTACCCGCATAGTCAGCACCGTATTTCTTCTACAGACTGTCCTATATGACTTTAGCATATTTATAATTTATAAACAAAATAAAGAAAGGGTTAGTGATATGGTTAATCAGATCCCATCACATTTTTTACTATCCTTTTCAAATTTCTTCTTAGCAGCATCATCAACAACAATAATATTAAAAGCATTAGAGCTATCAACAACAATATCAGCAGGAGAATCATTAATTATGACATAATCAACTTCTAATTGTTCGAAGAAAACTAAAAACTTCTGGGATCAAAGCTTATAATTATTTCCATTTTAAGTGTCACGACCCTAAATCCAGACCCAGTCGTGATGGAGCCTCTCATGAAGACAAGGCCAGTTGACACTTACCCATTCCAGTCTTAAGCAATTTAAACAATAAGAATTAAATCTTAATCTCAACAAAATCCAAAATAATAAGAAGTGAACCATACAGTTTGTGGAAACAAAACCCAACACAAGTTTGAAAGTCTACAAAGCTCTTACAAGTCACTAATAAGGAAAAGAAATAAGATAAAGGGGAGAAACACGGGACAAGGGACGCAAAATAGCCACCTCGTGAACTCTGAAGTTTGCCGGGAGCTCTCAACTCTCGCTAGCAGGATCAACAATGCCTGAATCTGCATACAGGGTGCAAGAAGTAAAGTGAGTACTCCAACTGAGTGAGTAATAATCATATATAACGACTAAGTGATAAAAAAACACAAATAGTACATCAATATGTTGTATAGAAGAAGTAAAAAACCGGTAAGAAAGCTGTGAAACCTCTTAAAGCATCTTAGCTTAGTTTAAACTTATTTAAAAATGACCTTTTAAGAGTTAATTAATTAAATGCAAAGCAACTAGAATAGATAATTACAGAAAATCTGCCCCTCGGGCACAAATATCAACAGAAACAGCCCCTCGGGCAACAATATGGAACAACATTAGCCTCTCAGGCTATATCTCCCATCAGAATGGGTACCCGCGCTCACTAGGGGTGCGCAGACTCCTGGAGGGACTCCTTACGGCCCAAGCGCAATATCAAGCCATCTCGTGGCATCATTACTAGGCCCTCGACCTCATATCAACAAGCTACCTCGTGGCGTACATATCTCAGGCCCTCGACCTCATAGCCATAATCAAATATTTCCTCACAACATAGGCCCTCGGCCTTACTTAGTCAAAATCCTCATAAGCAGCTCGAGCATTAGTAAAACAAGATTTCCAGCAAAATATCATTTTAAAAAAATCATTTAAGTGTTAAAAAGATAGTAAACATGGCCGAGTATGATAATAATGGAATATAACATGATTGAGCTCAAATATAAAGTCAAAACGGTGAGAATATTAATAAAAATCCTCGAATGGTTTAAGTAGTTGTCACAAGGCCCAAGATATGGCATTCAACCCAAATTATGATAATAGAAAATAGATTTCAGTCAAATACACGGTAAAATAATTATTAGGGATAGACTAAGCTACTATCCCGAACAATGCATGACCCCACACTCGTCAACAAGCATGTGTGTCACCTTAATATAGCACAATGATATGTCATTCAGGGTTTCATACCCTCAGGACAACATTTGAAATCATTACTCACCTCAATCCGATCCAAACTATAGCCCGCAATGCCTTTGCCATCACGAATCGAACTCCGGATGCTCCAAATCTAGCCATAATCAGAACATAACCATTAAAAAGCCCACCAAAAAATATCCAATTTACATATAAAAAAATCCCAAAATTTCTCAAACTCAGCCTCGGACCCACATCATGGAATCCAATAAAAATTACCATAATAGAATAATTGTCCTCTCACAAGTCTATACATATCAAGAACATCAAAATCGGACCTCAAATGGTCCCTCAAATCTTCACTCAAAGGTCTTTTAATCTCAAGTCCTTATCCCTCAATTTTCTTCCTTAATTTCCACTAATACCATGATTAAACAATGGAAAAATGAGCATAAACATAAGTAATGAAGCTTAGGGAACTTACCCAAGTGATTCTCTTCGATTTTTCCTTGGATTCATTGCCCTAGCTCGCTACCCATCCTCAAAATTGGAGAAATTAGCAAAAATTCGCGAAGGAAATATTATATACTTTCTGACCGAGGCATTCGGATCTAGGCCCATATTCCCGCTTCTACGGTCAAGACCACCACACCTGCGGTCCTCACTTAAGTCCACATTTTTCTGCATATGCGATGAAATATACCGCACGTGCGCCTTCACAGATGCGGTCCCACAACCGCTTTTACGGTTCTTGCCAACTCCACCAGCTTCTCATTCTACGACTAATCTTCCGCATATGCAGCATCGCACCTGTGGTCCCCAATCCACAGGTGTATAATACTCAGATCTGCAGCTTACCAACAACTTCAACTCTCTATCAACCGTCCAAAATCACTGAGAGGCACCCGAGACCTCAACCAAAAGCACAAACATAGACCATAACCTCATTCATATGTATACTAATCTTCAAAATACCTCATACAACACTAAATCAACCAAAACACATCGGATTCAAGCCTTACTTTCCAAAATCTTTTGAATTTCATGTTGATCAAAAGCCCAGCCAAATCATGTCCGAATAATCTAAATTTTACACACACATCATAAATGACACAACGGAGCAACGAAAACTTCTGAAATTCCATTTCGACCTCTATATCAAAATCTCACCTATCAATGGGAAGACGACAAAATCTCAATTTCACCATTTCAAGCCTAAACCTACTATGGACTTTCAAAATGCATTCCAATCACGCTCATATGTCCCAAATCACCTAACGGAGCTAACCAAATAATAAAATTTTCAATCTGACTTCATATACTAACAAATCAAATCGTGGTCAAACTTTTCAAATTTCAAGCCTCAAATTGAGAAATGTTCTTCCATATTCATTCTGATTACCCTGAATACCAAAACCAACGATTTAAATAAGTCATAATACATCATACAGGGGCAAGTCATGCCTGAGAATTTGCGAGCAAAGTGCAATAGCTCAAAAGGACCAGTCGGGTCATTACATTGAGGCTCAAGCTTTGATAGATCGGATGGAGTGATCAAGCAGCCCTTCTTGCGCCAACATACATCCAATGCCATAGAGTGATGCGTCAGTATGAACATGGAACTCCTTATTCCAATCCGGAAACCGAAGGATTGGGGCTGACAGCAAACACAAGAAGTGTTTTGTTTAAAGTAGTGGCCATTAATCAATATTATATGTAAAATCGCTTACAAATTGTAAGAAAAATAAGTAAATAATATTGAGTAAGAACAAAAAAAAAAATAACTCATCAAAAATATTGTATCGTGGTAAGCCACTACCTTGAAAGCGATTATGGCCCGACCGGGTGCAAATTATCTTCTACAACACCTTTAAATACGTGCACTCATGGCTGAAAGTTTAAATTTGCATAAAATAATTACCCAGAAAAAAGAGAAAATGAAGGCGTGTTTTCTGTATTAGATAATTCACAAAGAAGACTGTCTATTTATAGGCAAAGATGTTGGACAGTTAGAGATGAAGGAATTAATATATAGTTATTACAAAAATTAAAATGGAGTTGTTAAAAATTAACCACACGTATTATAAGAATTAAATATAGTTATTATAGGAATTAAAGCATGGCAGTTACAAAGAAATAAATAGAATGTTACAAAATTTAATTCAAAGAGAATGAATTTAGACATATTCTAGTAAGCTCAAAAAAATAAAGAAATAATTTTAGCAAAATCTAATTTGGAATAGGCCTCGCATATATCTCGCGCAGGGGAAATCAACCCATTTTGCCTTCAGGGCTAATTTTCTATGTGTGCGAGACCATTCTCCTTTACTATCTTTTTACAAGCCAATAAAAAGAAATTCAATATAAAGAGAAGAAAAAAAAAATTACCATTAATGAGGGGTACTTTATCTTTCACAGAAGACAAAGAAAAAAAGAAAGTAAAGGGAGCACAAAGAAATCTTTGACTTTGTATTTATAAATAATACCAACACTTTCTTGTAACTTGTTAAGTAAATATTTTATAAAATTCGAAGTATCGTTAGATGACTGTTGATTCTTGTTAAAGATAAATCCTAATGTTTCTCTCATTTGAGTTAAACAGCAAACAAATCTAATTGTTCACTATATGGCAGGAGAATCTAAATATTAGTCCTTTCTATTGGGAGGATGTTCCTATGTTTATCGTAAACATGTTGGTGGCTGATAAGTAATTTGTTTGAGTTTTATAAAAAAAAAAAAAAATATATATATATATATATATTAAATTACACTAACCTCCCCACCGCCTAACAAAGAAAAAGTAAAAGCGGGTACAATAATACACCACGTTAGAGCCAATACTATTCATTACTCCCGCAGTTTCATATTATGTATCGTATTTCCTTTTTATACATCTATTAAAAGATATTAATTAGGAAATGAATTGAACTATTTTATCTTTATTTATATCTTAAGATATAATTTTTCTTTATTGAATATACCCTCTTTACTTTCAGTATTGTCTATATTTAACCTTTGTTATACTATCAGGACAAATTTATCCCTCACTGTTATATTATCGGGCCAAATTTATCGCCACAATACAACAAACATAAAAAAAATTACCCTCACTTTGTCAGGTGACCCAAATCTCCTAAATTATTTTAATTAAGTTACTGATTCGTCTTCTTGGTCTACTATTTTCGTCATAATTGTCATTTTCCCGGCTTTCGGAACTAGAGAAAAAAAAAGAGAAAACAAATATTGACCTATACAACCGCAAATAAAAAAAGTATAGTAAATTAAAAATTCTAATTTAGGTAGCTTGTCTAAATTCTAAAGTGTTTACAATATCTCAATTTTAATAAATTTGTGGCACCAAATATGAGGAGACTTTGCAAGTATTAGTGATTGAAGTTGAAGTTCATCGAAGACTTTACATTGTCGAACTCAATTTTGCTTTAATCAAATGCCTACAATTGATAATTGTAAATATTTATAAATAATTTGTATAGTCTAGTAATTTTAACATTCACGTCAATATTAACTTGTGAAAATTTTGGAGCATGAAGAACAAGTGATTCAAATAAATTAAATTTGGGAGACTTTGAATTACATAACAGATCAAGGAGTAATTTTAAATGTTTGTTGATTATAGGGATAAATTTGACTAAATATATAACGGTAGGGATAAATTTGACCGGATAATATAGCGGAGATTAGATATAGACAATTGCAAGTAGAGAGCTATATTTGGCTCTTTTCCCAATATGTATTCTATTTATTTGTTATTTCCATCTTCATGAACAATTATTACTAAGGGTGAAAGAGGAAAAAATTAATCAATTTTGTCATAAATTTCTAAAATAATAAATAATTAGAGACAACTATTTTTAGTAATCACGACGGTTAATAAGAGGGCAAGGGAGTAAATAACTACACCTGAAAAGGAAATATATAGTTTTTAGCATCTTGTGTATATATTTATGGACATTAACCACTTATTCTCCCCCTTTTCCCTTATTTTTTTAGTTACTCCCGACACAAGTAGCTGTAGCAAGCAACTTTTTATTTGCATCTTTTGCGTGAAAAAGAATGTATGATTAAGGGTAAAAGAGAGAGGTGAAAGGAATGTTCTCTCCGGCGCACGTTAAGTAAGATTTGCTAATGTGCATGAGCAGCATGAAAACTTCGTCCACCACCAATCTAATGCCACCGGCGAGCTCTGTAAAACTGGTCACTGCTGTACTGGGGCACGCAAAACCACTAACGTTTGGGAGTTTTCTTCCAATGCAAATTTGGCATGACACAGCAGCACCTGCATCGACAGGGTCGGGCACAACGGGGCTCTCACCCTCTCTGGCGCCCCCTTCCGGGGGACTTGGACCCGGTTCGTCGCCACTGAGAACGTTTCTCCAGACTACAATTCGGACGGCGGAGCCGCCCGATTTTAAGGCTGGGCTGTTCCCGGTTCGCTCGCCGTTACTAGGGGAATCCTTGTAAGTTTCTTTTCCTCCGCTTATTGATATGCTTAAACTCAGTCCCGCCTGACCTGGGGTCGCGGTCGGAGCGCCTAAGCGCGATAAGGGTCGGGGAGCCCAAACGTGTGACGGGTTGGAGCCACGACATTACGAGAGTTGAGTTTCAACCACCACTTGTCGTGATGTCCGTCGCCGTGGACTTGCATTTAGGCCAACCACACGCTCGAGGCACACGGGAGGCCAATATCCTCCCCACGACACCGCCGCGACCATGAGAATGGCGCGGTGTGCGGGGGCGACGCAATGAGTGACGCCCAGGCAGACGTGCCCTCAGCCTGATGGCTTGGGGCGCAACTTGTCGTTCAAAGACTCGACTGTATCATGCAGTACTTCACCATCCTAATTTTACAAGAATAGTGAAAGAAGTATGGACATAGTCTGATGGAAACATAGGGCAGTCAGGAACATGGCGTAAACTTAAAAGGGTTGAAGAAGCATTAAGGGGTTTGAACACCTACATGGAATCCTACCAGCAGAAACTGAACCAAGCAAAGCAGAAACTGGATCTAGTGTAACATCAACTGTCCCTTCAACCACTAAGGCAAGAGCATATAGAGATGGAAAGAAAAGCTTTGTTGGAGGTGGAGAAGTGAAGAGCAGTGTAGAGGAACGAGTTCTTAAGCAGAAATCTTGATCCACTTGGATACAACATAGGGATACAAATACAAAGTACTTACATGCTCAATGGAAGATGTG
Organism: Nicotiana noctiflora; assembly: GCA_032618575.1. Classification (NCBI taxonomy): domain Eukaryota; kingdom Viridiplantae; phylum Streptophyta; class Magnoliopsida; order Solanales; family Solanaceae; genus Nicotiana; species Nicotiana noctiflora. Next base: position 85,507 of record JASVEL010003632.1, read on the forward strand.
CACAACTGCTGACACAATTATTTCTTTCCATAATGATGCAGGTATCAAAATTACAGATCCTAAATAAGTGGAGAATCAATTTTTAGATTTTTTTAAGAAGTTGATGGGGGAGTCATCACCAGTGCACCCTGGTCCAAATGTTGAGGTAGTCAAGAAAAGAGTTTCTCTATCAGGGAAACAACAACGGGAGCTGATCAAAACTGTCACAGTTGAGGAAGTAGTTGGGGCTATCAAGAATATGCCAACTGATAAAGCGCACCATGTGTAGATGGTTTTCCAATAATGTTTTTCAATCAACAATGGGAGGTGGTCAAAGAGGATGCGATCGCTGATGTCCTGGACTTTTTCCAAATAGGGAAATTATCAAAGGCTATCAACAGCACTGCTATTACTCTAATACCTAAAGTCACTAACCTCGCCCAAGTTAAGGATTTTAGGCTAATAGCATGTTGTACAACAATCTATAAGATCATCACAAAGGTTATAATTGGTAGACTAAAGACAATAATGAATCATCTGGCGAGGGATTTACAATCAGCCTTCATTGAGTGAAGAAACATTACTTATAATATTCTTTTCACCCATGAATTTTTTTAAAAGTTATACCAGGAAAGGGATATCTACAAGGTGTGTGCTCAAAGTTGATCTCAGAAAGGCCTATGATATCTTGGATTGGTATCTGAGAAGGGTGTTGATGGACCTAGGATTTCCACATAAATTCATTGAATGGATAATGGAATGCATAAAAATTGTGTCCTATTCCTTTACTCTATGGGCAATCACCAAGAAGAAAGAATGTATATGGATTAGATGGATTCACTCCTATTATATAAAGAACAGAAATATTGATATTATGGCGCCTATACCTAAAAATGCAGCTTGGGTAGTAAGAAAAGCTATTGAGGTTGGGAAGTTAATACAGAAATTAGCTACCTTGCAAAGAGATTTACATGCAAGAATTACAACCGAGAGGTTGTGAGTTCGAGTCTCCCCAAGAGCAAGGTGGGTAGAGTTCTTGGAGGGAAGGATGCCGGGGGTCTATTTGGAAACAGCCTCTCTACCTCAGGGTAGGGGTAAGGTCTGCGTACACACTACCCTCCCCAGACCCCACTAAGTGGGATTATACTGGGTTGTTGTTGTTGTTGTTAATTACAACACAACAGAAAACAGATGGTAGTTTCAGCATCAAGAAGTTATATAAATTGCAAATTCCTCAAGGTCAGAAGGTATACTAAAAATGTTTGATTCCCCATCCCCATATTCATCCTCAACATAAGTTCAACTTATGGTTGGCCATGCAAGGGAGATTACCAACAGTTGACAGATTGCAGAAGATGGCAATACAAGCACCTCAAATGTGTATTTTCTGTGATCAGGAAGATGAATTATTTGAACACATATTCGAATGCTCATACACAAAGACTATATGGAGAAGACTATTGAATTGGTTGGGGTTCAAAGGCACATTAAAACTTGAAAGAAGGAACTACACTGGTTGTGAACCTGTGCTAAGAGGAAGCAAGAAATTGGTAACATCATTATAGCTATTTTAGGCATGCTGATATCTTATGGAGAGATAGGAATATGAGCAATTTTAAAAATAAGAGAACTTCATCAGAGAAGATATGTAGAGAGATTGCAGGGTATATAAACTTAAAAGAGAACTTCCACGGCAACTGGCAGAAACACTTGGGGGCTTTGAATAGTTATCCTTAGCTAATAATTCACTTTTGTTTCTGTTTCTGATTTATAAATTAGCAAAGTGTTTGGGCTGAAGTATGTATAAATGATTCGTTGTTACACTTACGGGTGATAAAGTGGTTCAAAGAAAATAGTTAACCACTCATATTATACACTGAAAAATGGGTTGGATAATAAACTTATTAAAAACGGGTCAAACATGGATAAAAATCATATTATCCATTTATAAAATGGATAACCAATGAGTAACCAATGAATAACTAATGGGTCAAACTTTTACATTTGTAAAGACTCAAATTAGGGGTTCCTCAAGTTAGGAAGACTATGAATTCTCCCAAAAGTGATCATATACAAGAAGTCATGAATAAAATGGGTTACCCATATTATCCGCCGGTTAGCTCTTTTTTATCTGTATTAAATACGGATCGGATCGGATAATTGATTCATTTTTTTATTATTCATTTTTTACCCGAACTATACCCGACCCGATCCGCTTGATTGCCACTCCCAATTACACCTTGTAGGTGTGGAGATGAGAATATTGTCAAGGAGAGACAAGGATCTGATCGGCAGAGTCCTATTTTTTTAATGTTCAATTTTTCTGATGAATAAAATGACACTTCATTTGGGGGGGGGGGTGTGTGGGGGGAAGGGGGGAGAATGTATGATTAGCTTAATTAAGAGACTCAAACTTTCTGTCCCATGTTTTAGCTAAAATTCTTGCCTTTGATTGATAGAAGCTTATTATCTTCACATTATACTTTCTAATCTGCCGTTAAGTAACCACGTAATTTATGGCCCAAATCACTCTTACACACTTTTTGAGAACGGAAATTATCTTACACACTCAATTTTTGTAAAGTGTGTCTAACACACACTATCTTTCCTATGTGGCGCTTGCGTGTGTGACAAAAAAGAATAAGAGCGTGAACTATTTAAAAATAAATTCTCATTTTGTTCAGTGCCACATGTCAAAATTTATGTATTTATTTAAATTAATGGCCCCCTAACCCCACATTTTCCCTTCCCTTCCATGTTCTTCTTCTTCCCCAGAACCCTTCCCCTTCTTCTTCCCCAGAATGCTCCTTCCTCCTCTTCTTCTTCCCCTTCCCCATTTTCCTTTTCTTCCCTGCCCATTTTCCCTATCTTTTCTCCCTATAATTTTCAGACTATCAGTAATGTAAAATAGATAAAAGAAATTTATATCTAAAATAATTATACAGACCCGTGTTTGAATCATAATTATCTGGTCTCGTTTTTTTTTTTTTAAAGTAAACAAGAGCGAACTCCATTATCTGACCGTTGTTTTAGTGGCAATCTCATCGGTAACAATGGTGATTACACAGTAAATAAAACACACAAAAATTAGAAACTAAAAAAAAAATTTATAGACAAAAATGGTGAAAACTCATGTTATTTGTTCTGGTGGGGATTTGCTATGGCTGATGGAGTTTAGAGGAGGAGGTCGATGGTGGGGGGTGTCAGAAGAAGATTAGAAACATGGGAGGGCCTTTGTTTCTTTTTTTTTTCTTTTAAATATTATCAATTTGTATAAATTTTTTATTTTCTTCTTTTTTTTCTTGAGTTAGGACACGTGCCACGACCTTATTAGCGCGTGACTTCACACATATTTGGAAAAGTTGGTCAAGAAAAAAGTTATGTGTATTAGGCATAATTTTAAAAGGTTGTGTGTGTAATATGATATATGTTCTCAGATAATGTATAAGAGGGATTTTGATCTTTTTTTTTTTTGGTAATAAAGATAGATTATATATAAAAACAATACTAACGCATACAGAGAGTTTCTTGCCCCTTTTGTAACTGTCGGGGTAAGTGGTAAGTAGTGGTAGTTTTATTGTTCAAGTTACTATTACATTCTTCAAAAATATAAGTAGTACTAATATTTATATCATAAGGATTTTGTGGAATGAGTCGTGCCGTAGTTACTCCAAGTCTATCTTCATTCCATATTTCTTTTGCAAAATTTGGAGGAATATCAAAAACTTCAATGCTGTTGTAGTCCTTCAAATATTCTTCCTCCATGAGCTAGTTTATCAGCTAACCTGTTCTGCTCTCTGTATGCATGGCTAACTGACGGATTATGTAGTTGTTCCAGTAGGTGCCTGCAATCACTTAATAGATTAGCATGTAGTAAGTAGTTATGTTGTAGTAGTGTAAGTACCTCTTTTGCGTCAATTTCCACGGGAAGTGGAGTTAGATTGAGTTGAACTGCATATGTAAGACCTTGTAGTAATGCAAGTATTTCAGATACAATTGTTTCTTTTGACAGTACTGTACCTGCGAAACCAATGATCCAGTTGCCCCTGTGGTCCCTAATAATCCCACCAATTCCATTTATAAAAGATTGTTTTGAGTGCGCTGCATCCGTATTTAGTTTATGAATGTTAGGAGCAGGAGGTATCCATTTAAGAGAAACGTGTATTTTATTTTTAACTTTATGAAAAGGAGAAACCAAGTAGCAATATTCCGTCGATTGATTTGTTATAGAATTTATATTGATAAGATCATGTCTATTCTCATGCATGTTTTTATTTCTTATTAACCAAATATTCCAAAGACAAATAGGTAGATAAGTACGTTTATTGATATTGTATGGTAAATTATTACCAGTATAGTCCAATAAAAGTATTAACCAATCTTGGGGAGTATTAAAACGTAAAAGTCCTCTAATAAAATTTCTCATTCCTAGTTTATTCCAAAAAATCCTTGCATTCATACAATCCAGAAATAAGTGATTTAAAGATTCATCATAATTATGGCAGTAATGACAATTTCCATTTTGAATTATACCAAGATACTTTAGATACTAAAGTGTTGGCAGTCTATTGTGATTTAGTAACCAAATAAAAAACTTTATTTTTGGGTGTATTGGAAGGTGCCAAATCCAATTAAAAGGCTTTGATATTTGAATTATGTTATTAGATTGTTTGTCCAGGGCTTTGTACAAAGAATTAACCGTAAATTGACCATTATTTGTCAAACCCCAGATTATATGATTCGGTTTATGAATATATTTTGATATATAAGTAGCTTCAATCATAATTTTTATATTATCAGGTAATTGGAAAGAAATTTCATTCCAATTCCAAGTACTCCCATTGTAGATTGAGCTAATATAACAATAATAAGATCTTTTTGTATTGGTCCATTAATTTCTGAGCGAATCATTCGGGTAGGACCTAACCAAGCATCTTCCCAGAACTTTATATGTCCACATGTTCCTATTTTCCATTGTATTCCTAGTTGGTAATTTTTCCAACCATTTATTATGTTTCGCCAAGTATAGGAATAGTTTGAAGTTGAATGTAAATTGCTATATTTATTAATAAGAATTTTTTCCCAAAAACTTTGACTCAAATGAAAAGTTCGCCATGCTAAACGACCTATTAGAGCCGAGTTCTTTTGTTTTAGCCCTTGAATACCCAATCCTCCTCGATCAGTAGGTTGTATAATTGTTGTCCATTTGATAAGGTGTATTTTTTTCTTTATGTTAGTAGATCCCCATAAGAAATCCCTTTGATATTTATCTAATTTTTTTGTAATAGACATCGGAATTTGTATGTATTGCATTATATGATTTGGAAGGTTATTTAGAGTAGATTTTATTAAAGTTGTTCGTCCTACCATGGTAAGGAATTGAGTTTTCCATCCTGCTAGTTTGATTTTGAAATTATCTAACAAGAATTGAAAATCAGATTTTTTTTGGCGACCCTGGAATATAGGAAATCCTAAATAACGTCCAAAATTAATACCTTGTCAATTATTGAAGCATTTTTAGAGAAGAATAGTTTTGATTTATCAAAATTAATTTTTTGTCCAGAATGCTTATTAAAGTGATTGATAACCTCAACTATTGCGTCACAACTTTTATTAGTAATTTTTGAGAAGAACATTATATCATCCGCAAAAAAAAGTGTGAAATTTGTGGGCCCTTAGCAGATAATTTTAGGGGTTGCCACTGTAAGTAATCTACTGACAATGTGATACTTCTTGAAAGCATCTCCATACACATTATAAATAGGTAAGGCGAAAGGGGATCACCTTGTCGAATTCCTCTAGACGGGCAGAAGAAATCAGTATGTGATCCATTGATAAGTATTGATGTGGAAGTTGTAGTAACACAAGACATGATGAGATTTATTGTATTTGATGGAATATTAAAATATTGAAGTGTTTTCCTAATAAAAGACCATTCTAATCGATCAAAAGCTTTTTCAAGGTCTAATTTAAGAAGCATATAGGAATAATTTCCTTTAATTTTTGCTAGATGATTTATTGCTTCTTGAACTATTATGGCATTGTCAGCGACACGTTTGCCTTGCTGGAAACTAGCCTGTGTTGGCCCTATTATTGTTGAAATAATAGGTTTTAGTCGATTGACTAATATTTTAGTAATTAATTTATAAGAGGTATTACATAAACTGATGGGTCTATATTGAGTAATTGATTGAGCATTCTTAACTTTTGGAATTAGGCAAATATAAGTTTGATTTAAAGATGGAGGAATTATATGTGATTCAAAAATTTCGTGACAAAATTGTCTAACCTTTCCACTAATATCAGTCCAAAATTTTTGATAAAAGAAAGGGTGGAGTCCATCAGGACCCGGAGCTTTGTAAGGACCAAATTCAAAAATTGCACGATCAATTTCAATATCCTGAAGAGGTTCTATGAGGGATTGATTATTCAAGGAATTTGAATGATTGAAATTGTTGTAAAACTAACATTTGTGGATTGGGAGTGTTCAGTTGTGAATAATTTCTTATAATAAGAAATTATATGATCTTGAATAGTCTGTTGATCATAGAACCAATTCCCAACTGAATCTTTGAGAGCTGTTATTCTATTTCTCCTACATCTATGTAAAGTCGACATATGGAAAAATTTCGTATTTACATCTCCTTCATTAGGTTAGGTGGCTACTTATCTATTTTACCTTTAATAATTTGTATATCAAATACACTTCAACAAGAATAATATTAGTTTAGGTCTTCTGCGAATGAGAAAAATGTATTATTTTATTTGCTTATAGCTACCCTATACTAATTGTTCTTGATTTATTCATCTCGGTATATACTAAATTGAACATCACTTTATTTTCTTATTGCTTAAAAAATAATTTATTTTTATATTTAAAAACAATTCATGAAGTTTAAACCTTTCTTCTATCTTTAGTAAAAAACTATTACGTCCATAAAAATATTTTGGCATATTTAAAACTACAAAAGTTTAAAAAAAGTTTTTTTTTTTTTTTTGTGAATACCGTGTCAAGTCAAAGTGCCAAACTACGTTATAAATTGAAAAGAAGGAAACAATTCTTTTCATACTTGGTCTTTAGGTTCTATAGTTGTGGTTGGCGCGAGGAAAGAATAGATGGCGGAGCCGGTATATAAAGCTCATGAGTTTTATGTTCTAATTCTTTTAAATTAATAATTTTTTTATAGTCAATAAAAAATTAAAAAAAATTAAAATTTAAAATTTAAACCAAAGCTACTGGGTTTAATTGAATCGGTACGTGATATGTTGGCTCCGCCTGTGTGCTATCTTCTTCCTAGGGAGGTCAAGTCATAGTAACAATAATTTTGGGAACATAATGACAAAATAAAGAAGGGTTGATCTAATTGATGATCTTTATATTCTTAGGGGTTATAGGGATAAAGTGGGATAAGATGTAAGATTAAATTATATCGTGTTCTATTTGAGGTATAAATTTATTCTGGGATAAAATTATACCTCCAACCAAATTCGATATAAATTTATTCTCAGACTTAATCCTTAATCCTGAATATCACATCTTATCCAATCAAATTTGAGACTTTTTTATCCCACCGCTCATATGATACAAACTAGTCCTGAAATTAAAATCCCGGAAAAGTTTAGTTTGCGCATCAAATGACCCCTTAAAGCATAAGATTGAAGGGCCAGAGAAATACAATATTATTCAGCTCATATAAGAACTCAAACATTGGATTTTCTTATTTAAGAACTAAATTTTTTGCTTTTGAAAAAATTATTATGATTCATAATTTTTGTAGTTAAAACTAACGTTTATTTGAAAAATTTTATAGGCAAAAGAAAATAATAGTTTGACTCTCTAGATAATGATAGTATTAACGAGTTGAACAGAGGAAAACTTATCCTCCTATACAATGAGCACGTTAATAATTAGAAGGCTGTGTTCAATAGTGATAGTACCTAAATTGAAGCCGAGATAATAAAAAAAGACTTTATTTGAAAAAAATTATAATTTTCGATTTTCTCAGCTAAAAGTTATTGAAAGTATTTTTAGGTAGCTCAAATTTTAATTAACAGAAAAGGCTTTAAAATGTCCTCAATTCTCTGAAATGGCATATCCATGTCATCCGTTAAAAATTTGCTATTTTCATGCCACTGTCGTTATAGAAATGGCTTATCTATGTCATTATTAGACTAACCACTGGAATTTATAATAAAAAATATTTATAAGACTTGAATTTCCACGTGTCCTGTAATTATTTGTCCAAATTAACCCATACCCCACTTAATTCTAACCTTGGTTACGTCCATCTACCCAAACCCAACAACGGTTCAAACAAAATCAAATCATTAACCCAAACCTAATCCTTCATACCAAATTTCCTTACTCTCCAGTCATCTCTTTCATAAAAAAAAATCTCATTTCTCAATATTCCCTCTTTAGTCTTACTAGGTTTTCGAACAGAAGCAGCTATTGTCGAAGGTGGCTTCAAATTCGATTTTGTTGGAAGATTAATATTATTATCACACTACAAGATAGGGCTACGATGACATTTTGTAAATGTCGTTTTAAGTGACATAAATATCACAAAATTATTTACCGACATTTATTTGACATTTATAATAAATATCGTAGATTTTAATGTTGGGAATTTTACGACATTTACGTTAATGTTGGAAAATAATTAATGACATTTCATCTACGAGATTTTATCAAATGTCACCAGCTTGTATGTAAATTCAACGTAGTTGAGAGATATAAAGAAATGTGGCCAAATCTTACTCATCCTTTACATATACATAGAAATGTCGGTGAATTATTTTGGGCCAATAGCTTTGTATAATTTTCATATACTTAAAGGAAATATTAGTCTTTTATATAGCAACACAATCGATCACTCACAAAAATTTGGAACTACAATGCCATTCACTACAGAAAAAAAAATTGAATTAAACGAAAGAGTAAGTTATACGTTATTTTCTATAAATTTTACAACTCCATTCAACAATGGTTCTCATACAATATAAATTATTGTACTTGGTACAATACATCTTAGTCTTATATCTGCTTTACCAAGTCTAGCTGATACTAACACATTGTTACTCCGTGTGGTGGACAATTTTAATAAAGTTTGAATACATAGACTATTACATGATTCGGAAATATTGGAGACAAGTTCACAATATAGGCTATTACATGATTCGGAAAGATTGAAAACAAGTTCACAACATAAATTATTATATGATTCGGGAAGATTGGAAACAACTCAAAATTACATAGAACAAACATATACCTAACAAAAGACCAATTTTTTGAAATTCTAAACAATGAGCATTACATGGATCATCTTTTTCCCTCAACACCACAATCTTCAAGTTATCCTCAATAGAAGACCTTCAAGTGCATTCATTTTTCCCTCAACTCTGTTATTGTTGCAGCATGAATAAGAGCAGAAGATTCTAAATCATCTATCTTCTTCACCAACCTATTTCTTTCAATTTCAAAAGCTTCCTATTTTCTCTTTTGACTCCTAAGGACGATAACAACTCGCAGGAGAAATTCAACATCGTCACATTCCCAACATCCACAACTTTATTTCTGCCAAGTAATTATATAATAAAATCTCCGATTATGTTCCGATAAAATTAAAATATTACACACAAAAAAATGTTGAATTGCATTATATAAATTATACTTACTTTAGGCAATGGACATCTGTAAAAATGTCTCCCACGGTTCATAGGAGTTGTCGCCGTAAAATAATGCGCTACAAATTCACAACGACGCTTCCTCTTTGAGTCAATTGAGTCGCTTGACCTAGCAGATATTTTGAACTCTTTAACAATAAAAAGGGATGTTGGGGGGAACGTGAATTGATGCGCTAGGGAGCTAGGGTTACAATTTCAAAATGATAATGGAGAAATTGGATTTAATGGAGGTTTTAGGGTTGCTCATTTGGGAAGTCGACTAGAGAGTGAAGGAGGTTTGGTTTCGTTTTAACCGGGTTGAGTTTGGGTAGATGGACCTAACCAAGGTTAGAATTAAGTGGGGCATGGGTTATCGGACAAATAATGACAGGGCACGTGGAAATTCAAGTCTTATAAACATTTGTAAATAAAAAATTCCAGTCGTTAGTCCAATAATTGCATAGATGGATCATTTTTGTAATAGCAGTGGCATAAAAATAATAATTTTTTAACGAATGACATGAATGGATCATTTCTGGAAATTAAGTGGCATTTTTAAATTTTTTGGGTCTAATGAATAATAATTATAATTTCAGGAAATTGCTGGCCCGCCCTTCTCGGTGGCAATCTTTTACTTTTTCATAAGTTTTGTCTTTTGTAAAGTTTTCTGTATAACAAGAAGAAAAAGTCTGAAGATTGGACCAGCTTTTGCCATGAAATTGTCGATTTCTTTAATTTGGTCTTTTAAGGATCATGCAAATGAATCCAAAGAAATGAAAAGAAAAGTGAAACAAGAAAGTAAAGAAGAAAAAAAGCAAAAGAAAATGGGATTATGCTAAATCATTACTTCAATAGCATCCCTACGCTAAAGAATTGTAATTGATTATTACAACCATCAATTAACTGCCCTCGACAAAAAACTACCATTCACCTTGTTTCATGAATACACCCTCTCTCTTTTATTGTTATCCTTTATTTATTTCCAATTTTGTTCAATTTTATTATAGATCTAAGTTTGACACATTTGACGCAAATATATAAAAAGGTCCCATTGAAGAAAAGGAGCCGTCAAACCAAGAGATTTGAATGTACGATACTATGTTCTGAACAGTAACATATTACTAACTACAAAGTTATTCATCATTAGATATTTTATTTCTACCTAGAGTTAGCGAATCTAGAATTTAAATCTTATATTAAAATTGATCACTGCTAAAATTTCAATCAAAACAAATTGAGCAAATCAACCGATGTCGATCGGTATTGAGAAGCGATTGAACAACGATCGACTCATGGCGGTCATTAGAGCCAGCCAACCGATTTCAGTTTGTCAATTAAATCCCACACCTGACCCAAGAAGAAAAAAGGACGACCCAAAAAATTGATCGACATACTTTTTTACCACTAAACTTTTGGTATTTTTTGGTTTAAAGCTTTTTTTTATTTTAATTATACTCTTTAATTATATTTTTTGTGCGAAAATTACTGCCCTATTTTAAAATAATTAATTAATCACAAAACTTGGTCCTTTTTTAAACTACCATCCATATTCGATCGATTTTCTAAATATGAATTTTTAAGTTATTTTAAATTAAAAATTTGGTCGAAGTTGGCTGGTTTATTTAAAATAATTTTTTTTCTAATGCAAAAATAATTTATTCGCATTTTAGCGCAAAAAACATTCAATTGTTTTCATAAAATTTTTTTTTTAAAAAAGGTATTTTTAAAAATCTGCGATAACTTTTTTTATTAGTGTTTTGACTAGCAGAAGGACGATTGGCCGCGAACAATTTTCACCGAAATTTTAATAATGGATGGACCAAGAGACGGTTGGGTAGACAATTCTTATGGGAGTTGGGGGATTTGGGAAGGGGGGAGGGGGGCATAGGTCTCGTAAGAACCTGGAACACAAAAGTATTATGCATTTGTTATTTATTTTAGCCTGCAAAATACAAGAATGGAGAATTATAGATGAAAAAACCATAGAGACAAAAAAGTGAAACCTACAATTTTCCATAAGATAAATACCAAAGTAGTGATTTGCATTTGATGATAACTCGGCGAAGCCACCTATAGCAAAGGGTGGTCTGACCACCCTTCGCCGAAATATTACAAAAAATTGCACTGTGTATATTGTTGAAATTGGCAAAACCCAATCTCCCACATCGGTAGAAATTTGTATTGGGGGAGGATTTTCCTCTATAAAAGAAGGCCTAATGTTTAGGATTTAAACACACCTCTCATTTGCCTTCTTATCTTCTTAAGGCATTTGTATCTTCTCTCTTTAGTATTATTTCACTTATATTTGGAGTGGAATAAAATATTAGTTGTGTCCGAGGAGTAGGCATAATTGGCCGAACCTCGTAAATTATGGTGTTCTTTATATTGTTGCTTTATTGTCTTATTTATTATTTGGTGGCTTCCATAATTTTTGGTATAGTAGTTGTGACTCATTCACACTATATACATTTGGCTTCGCAACAATGTTTTACTCTGCCACAGTAGGAGGTTTCGCCCTCCAATTTTTCAGTCTTAAACTCTTGGTCACTAGTAAAGTACCTGATGTATTGTACACTTACGCCCATGCAGGATGAAGCTCTAACTCGAGTTAAAGCTCATGAAAGCATTTGTTAGCTAAATGTTGAACACGTTCTGAAATTTGGTGGACATAGATGGGAGACAATAAATAAGAAGAATCTACACCAAGTGTCAGCAATACGTCATCATTGGCATCTTCGCTTATGACAAGAATTGTGTCAAATGCGAAATTTACGGCAGAAATTTTTGACGGGTCCGGACATTTTGGGATGTGGCAAGGCGAGGTTCTAGATGTCCTTTTTCAACAAGGGCTAGATCTTGCTATTGAAGAAAAGAGACCGGATGGTATTGGAGAAGAAGATTGGAGAATTATCAACCGTGTTGCTTGCGGTACCATTCGATCCTACCTTGCTAGAGAGCAGAAATATCCATACACAAAGGAAACTTCTGCAAGTAAATTATGGAAAGCACTGGAGGATAAATTTTTGAAGAAAAACAGTCAAAACAAATTGTACATGAAAAAGAGACTGTTTCACTTCACCTATGTTCCTGGTACCATGATGAATGAACATATCACCAGTTTCAATAAGTTGGTCACGGATTTGCAAAATATGGATACAACTTATGATGATGGTGACTTGGCCTTGATGTTGTTGGCGTCACTTCCTGACGAGTACGAGCACCTTGAAACTACTCTACTCCATGGAAATGACGAAGTTTCTCTCGGAGAAGTTTGTTCGGCTTTGTACAGCTATGAACAAAGAAAGCGAGAAAAATAGAAGGGCGGAGAAGGAGAAGCACTGTTCGTGAGGGGTCGTCCTCAAAATCAAACGAGGACAAGGAAAGGAAGATCTAAGTCAAGATCTAAACCCAGCAAAGATGAATGTGCCTTTTGTCGAGAAAAGGGGCACTAGAAGAAAGACTGTCCGAAATTGAATAATAAGGTCAAACACAACAATGGAAAGGCCATTATGGATTCAAATGTAGCTGATTGTGATGATTCGGATTTCTCATTAGTTACAACGGAGCCGTCAACGTCATCAGACATATGGTTGATGGACTCGGCATGTAGCTATCATATGTGTCCCAACAGGGATTGGTTTGTGGACTTTCAAAAGGGAGAATATGGTGTCGTCCAAATAGCAGATAACAGCCCTCTTACCTCATATGGAATTGGTTCAATACGATTAAGGAACCATGATGGAATGATCAGAACATTAACAGATGTTCGATATGTACCGGGTTTGAAGAAAAATCTCATCTCTGTGGGAGCCCTGGAATCAAAAGGGTCCAAAATTATTGCAGAAAATGGAGTGATGAGAGTATGCTCTGGTGCACTAGTGGTAATGAAGGCCAATCGGAAGAACAATAACATGTACCGTTATCTCGGTAGTACAGTTATTGGGACAGTGACAGTGACGTCCAGTGACAACAAAGAGGCAGAAGCAACCAGGCTATGGCACATGCGCTTGGGACATGTTGGAGGAAAATCCTTAAAAACTCTATCAGATCAAGGATTGTCGAAAGGGATAAATGCTTGCAATTTGGAGTTTTGCGAGCATTGTGTCAAAGGGAAACAGACAATGGTTAAATTTGGTATAGCAATCCATAATACTAAAGGCATTTTGGATTATGTACACTCTGACGTTTGGGGTCCTTCCAAAACACCTTCATTGGGTGAGAAGCACTATTTTGTGACCTTTGTTGATGATTTTTTCCGAAGAGTATGGGTGTATGCAATGAAGAGCAAAGATGAAGTGCTGGGAATTTTTCTCAAATGGAAGACGATGGTGGAGAATCAAACGGGTAGAAGGATCTAGTGTATTCGCACATACAATGGAGGTGAATACAAAAATGATCATTTCAATAAGGTATGTGAAAATGATGGCATCGTCCGACACTTCACTATCAGACATACATCACAACAGAATGGAGTGGTAGAACGCATGAACCGGACCTTGCTGGAGAAGGTACGGTGTATGTTGTTCAATGCTGGCTTGGGCAAAGAATTTTGGGCTGAGACAATTACATATGCATGCCACCTCATTAATCGCTTACCATCTGCTGCTATTGATGGCAAGACACCATTTGAAAAATGGTATGGAAAGCTTGTTGTAGATTACGACTCTTTGCACGTGTTTGGCTCAACTGCATATTATCATGTGACAGAGTCAAAATTGGATCCAAGGGCAAAGAAGGCTATTTTTATGGGGATTACTTCTAGAGTCAAAGGATATCGCTTATGGTGTCCTATGACAAAGAAAGTAATATTCAGCAGGGATGTTACCTTTGATGAATCTGCTATGGTAAACAAGGTAACAAATGAAGATACCATACAAGATGATGGTGCTTCTAAGCAGGTGGAGTTTGAAGGAAAATTTATTTTTCCTACACAAGAAGCAGAGGAGGAAACAAATAAAGATTATCCTCTGGAAGGAGAGCCAGTAGAGGAGATTCCAACCCAGGAATCTTAACAACAACTTGAATCAATAGGAACCAGCAGGCCAAAAAGGAAAATAACGAAACATGTTCGTCTCATAGAGACAGTTGCTTGTGCAACCGCAATTGCAGCTGATGATGTTCCTACCACTTATAAAGACGCAATCCAAAGTTCCGGAGAAGATAAGTAGAGGATTGCCATAAATGATGAAATACAGTCCCTTCATCAGAATCATACATGGAGATTGGCCAATCTCCCGAAGGGAAAGAAAGCAATTGGGTGCAAATGAGTATTTGCAAAGAAGGAAGGATTTCCTAACCAAGTAGATGTTCGCTACAAAGCAAGATTGGTGGCCAAAGGATATGCTCAAAAGGAGGGAATTGATTACAATGAAGTATTTTCTCCAATTGTAAAACATTCCTTCATTCGAATTATGTTGGCTTTGGTAGCACAATTGGATTTGGAATTAGTTCAGATGGATGTAAAAACTACGTTTTTACATGGAAACTTGGAGGAGGAAATCTATATGACTCAGCCAGAAGGATTCAAAGTTTCTGGAAAGGAAATTTTAGTGTGCAAACTTGAAAAATCATTGTACAGGTTAAAACAATCTTCTAGACAACGGTACAAGCGATTTGACAAGTTTATGTTGCAACAAGGGTACAAGAGAAGCAAATACGATCATTGTGTGTATTTGCGCAAGCTTAAAGATGGTTCCTTTATATATCTTCTCCTATATGTTGATAGCTTCCAAGAATTCGGAAGAAATTGATAAGTTGAAGATTCAACTGAAGAAGGAGTTCGAGATGAAGGATCTGGGTGAGGCGAAGAAATTTTTTGGCATGGAGATAATAAGGGATAGACGTTCAAAGAAACTCTGTTTATCTCAGAAAGAATATTTAAAGAGAGTACTACAACGTTTTGGCATAGATGACAAGACTAAGCCAGTTAGTACTCCACTTGCTCCCCATTTTAAGCTAAGTACTAATATGTCACCATTGGATGAAGCGGAACAAAAGTATATGTCAAAGGTACCATACGCAAATGATGTTGGTAGCTTGATGTATGCAATGGTCTGTACGAGACCTGACATTTAACAAGCTGTTGGAGTTATTAGCAGATATATGCACAATCCAGGAAAGGAGCATTGGCAAGCTGTGAAGTGGATTCTGCGGTATATTCATAATACTGTAGATGTCGGGTTAATTTTTGAGCAGGAAGACAATCAGTCTGTAGTTAGATACTGTGACTCAGATTTTGCGGGTGATCTCGACAAACGAAGATCAACTACTCGTTATGTGTTTACTTTTGCAAAGGCACCAGTTAGTTGGAAGTCTACTTTGCAGTCAACAGTTGCTTTGTCTACTACAGAGGCAGAGTACATGGCTATTACAGAGGCCGTGAAGGAGGCAATTTGGCTTCAAGGATTGCTAAAGGAGCTTGGTGTTGAACAAAAAGGTATCACAATTTTTTGTGATAGTCAAAGTGCTATTCAATTAGCGAAGAACCAAGTTTATCATGCAAGGACGAAGCACATTGATGTTCGGTATCACTTCGTACGAGAAATCATAGAAGAAGGTGGAGTCACGGTGAAGAAAATTCATACTACGGAGAATCCTGCTGATATGTTGACAAAGGTGGTGACTGCGATCAAGTTTTAACATTGTTTGGATTTGATCAACATTGTTGAACACTGAAGATTGAAGATGAAGACACAACCAAAATTTATTATAGAGAGAAAATTGAAGATGTGGAAGTTTTGCCAATGTGTAGATTTGTTGAAAATGGCAAAAACCAATCTCCCACATCGGTAGAAACTTGTATTGGGGGAGGATTTCCTCTTATAAAAGAAGGCCTAATGTTTAGGATTTAAACACACATCTCATTTGCCTTCTTATCATCTTAAGGCATTTGTATCTTCTCTCTTTAGTATTATTTCAATTGTATTTGGAGTGGATAAAATATTGGTTGTGTTCGAGGAGTAGGCATAATTAGTCGAACTTCATAAATTCTGGTATTCTTTATATTGTTGCTTTATTGTCTTATTTATTATTTGGTGGCTGCCATAATTTTTGGTATAGTAGTTGTGACTCATTCACACTATATACATTTGGCTTCCGCAACATATATAAGTAAAATATTAATTTTAGATGTATAAAACCTATATTGAACACCCTTACCGGAATTTTTTTTCTACTTCTTTCAAGTTTGAACATCCTTAAAAATATTTCTGGCTTCGCCATGAAAACTATAACGCAACTGTGACGACCCAAAGGGTCATCACTTATTTAATTAATCATTTCGAGCTTCTGAGGCCTTAGAAACCTCATTTATAGTTGCCTCGATTTGCGTGCACAATCCGGGCACAAAGCTGGAAAATATTTATGTTGAAATATGTGAAATATGTGAAAAAGTTGAAGAATTTTGATATTAATATTGATATGGTTGACTTTGGTCAATATTTTTGGTAAACGGACCCGGATCCATGATTTGACTGCTTCAGAAAATCCGTAGAAAAATATGGAACTTGGGCGTATGCCCGGAATTGAAATCCGAGGTATAGAACCCCAGTAAAAGAATTTTTCTGTTAAATTGTTTTCTGAAAATGTTTAAGGAAAATGAAACTGAATTTTGATTAAAAAGTACTGGTATCGGGCTCGTATTTTGGTTCCGACGCCCGGTACAGGTCATATATATTTGTTAAGCGCTTCCTGTAAAGTTTGGTTGAAAACGGACGTCGTTTGACGTGTTTCGGCCTTAAATTGGAAATTTTGAAAGTTATGAAAATTTGAAAGGATTCTTGAGTTTTAAGGCTCAATTCATGGATTTTGATGTTATTTTAGCGATTTGATCGCGTGAGCAAGTTCGTATGATGTTTTTAAGTTAGTGTGCATATTTGGTTTGGAGCCCCGAGGGCTCGGGAGTGTTTCGGAGGTGGTTCGGGGTGTTTTTGAACTTAAGAAAAACTGCAGAAATCTGCAGCAGACAATTCTTCATCGCGTTCGCGTCCAGGCGGCCGCGTTCGCGATGGTCAACTTATTTCCTTCAACGCGTTCGCGTCCCTCTGGTCGCGTTCGCGATGCCCAGCTATTTCCCTTCATCGCGATCGCGTACTACTTCACGCGTTCGCGTAGTGTAAAAATTGAACCAACCATTTTCTCTACGCGTTCGCGTGGACTGGCTCGCGTTCGCGTAGGCCAACCTGTAAGCCCAAAAATTTCCTTCTTCGCGTTCGCGTCAAGCCCCACGCGAACGCGATGCGTAAAACTTCTTCTTCATCGCGAACGCGACCGGGGTGTCGCGAACGCGATGAACAAATTTATGCCCAACGAATTTAAGTCAGAAAACAGAACAGAAACGGGATAAAAATTCCATTTCTGTTCAACTCTCTTCTCCACAACTTTTTGGACGATTTTTGAGCGATTCTTCATCAAACTTCTTGGGTAAGTGATTCTTAACTCGTTTTCTTCATTTTCCATCAATATTATTTGAATTCCTAGGCCTAATTAGGTGTAAATGGGTAGAAAAATTGAGAATTGAGTATAGTAAGGGTTTTCAAAGGATTTGCGATCTAGAACTCATTTTGGAGTCGAACTTAAGAACAAATTGTATATTTGAACTCATGGAGAATTGGTGAACTTATTTTGGTTCGAAACTTGAGTTTCGATTATGTGGGCCCGGGGTCGAATTTTACTATTCCGGGCAGAATGTTGTAAAAATCATATTTAGCAATATGAACTAATTTGTTAAGTAAAATTGATGATATGAAATCAATTATGTATAGATACGGTTGGATTGGAGTCAATTTCGAAAGGAAAAGACATTGCTACGGATTGAATCGTTCGTGAACTTTCGAGGTAAGTGTTTGTTCTATCCTAGTTTGTAGGAAATGGAATTCAGTTATGAATAAATTGTTGATTAAGAGTTATTGGTGTTATGCCGGTAATGAAGACAAATTATTGAAATTATTATAAATTATTGGTTTAAAACCGGTAATTATAAATATTCTCGATATAGAGATTATTGGCTAAATGCCGGTAATATATATATATATTTATGAATTGGGATTGTGTGGTACGCCGACCACAAAATGACTTAAATTTTGGCATTGGCCATAGTTGCCGGTAGCCTATTGATATATTTGGGAGCGGGTGGTACGCCTACCACAAGATATAATTATTGATATATTTGGGAGCGGGTGGTACGCCTACCACAAGATATAATTATTGATATATTTGGGAGCGGGTGGTACGCCTACCACAAGATATAATTATTGATATATTTGGGAGCGGGTGGTACGCCTACCACAAGATATAATTACTGTGATAGTTGGGAGCGGGTGGTACGCCTACCACGAGATATGAAATGAGAGAGGAATTGAGATATGAAATTAAGATTTATTATGTTGATTAGATTATTCTGGATATCGTGAGTTATTGACTGTTATTTCAGAGCAGAGTATTTCCTTATAAATGTATTATATATATATATATGTATATATTGCAACTGTACAGGTTTAGGTGGGTGACTGGCCTTAGCCTTGTCACTAGTTCGCTGGGATAGGCCAGGCACTTACCAGCACATGGGGTCGGTTGTGCTGATACTACACTCTGCGCTCTTTTTGCGCAGATACAGGTTACGGACAGCAGCAGCGGCAGTAGTGACTTGTGGATTTTTCGACTATTGAGACTACGAGGTAGCCTTGCAGGCGTCCGCAGGACCCGTTGTCTCTTCTATCTATGCTTTTCATTCCGTTATCTCATGTAATCGAGATAAACAGCTTGTATTTTCTTTCAGACAATTATGTGTATTATTCTTAGAAGTTCGTGAGTATTGTGACACCAATCTTGGGTAGTGTATCAGATTTGGATTTTTCTTTATCATATTTGACTAAGTCTTCCGCTAATTTTGATTATTCCGCTGTAATTTTTATGTTGTTAATAAGAAATTAGTAATTAATGGAGATGTAATTAATATTTGGCTTGCCTAGCTTCCATTTAGTAGGCGCCATCATGACCCCGATGGTGGGAAATCCGGGTCGTGACAAGTTGGTATCAGAGCACTAGGTTGCACAGGTCTCACAACTCACGAACAACCTTAGTAGAGTCTGAAGGATCGGTACGGAGACGTCTGTATTTATCCTCCAGAGGCTACAGAGTTAGGAAAATATTCTCTTTATTCTTTCCAGTCGTGCGACTTGATCTTTTGAATGTTAATTGAACTTCTACTCTGTTCTTCCGCAGATGGTAAGGACACGTGCATCCTCATCTACCGACCAGCAGCCCGAGATCCCAGCAGCGACAGCTCCTGCTAGGGGTAGAGGCCGAGGTCGAGGTCGTCCTAGAGGACAAGGTAGGGGCAGAGCTCAGCCCCGAGCAGCAGCACGAGTGGCAGAACCTCATGTTCATATCGAGGAGGAAGTTCCAACCCCAGCAGCTCCAGTAGGCCCAGCTCAGGTCCCAGGAGGAGCTGTGTTTTCACCGGATCTACAGGATGCTTTGGTCCGTATAGCAGGTTTTATGGATCATATCACCAGAGCAGGCTTATTACCGGTAGCACCAGCTACTTCTCAGGCTGGAGGAGGTAATCAGACTCCTGCTACGCGCACTCCGGAGCCAGTAATTCCCCAGGCGCAAGATCCTGTGATTCAGCCAGTTGAGGCAGCTCGACCTATTATTGCGGCTCCGTCTAATGATGGTGCAACCATGTCTGCTGATGCGTTGTGGAGATTGGACAGGTTTACCAAACTGTTCACTACCACATTCAGTGGCACTCCTTCAGAGGATCCACAGGACTTCCTATACAACTGCCACGAAGTTCTCCGTACTATGGGTATTGTGGAGACAAATGGTGTGGATTTTGCTACTTTTCGGTTATCCGGTTCCGCCAAGACTTGGTGGAGAGATTATTGTCTAACCAGGCCAGCGGGATCGTCATCTTTGACTTGGGAGCAGTTTGCAGAATTATTCTTGGAGAAGTTCCTTCCAGCAACTCAGCGGGAGTTTATGCACAGACAATTTGAGCGTCTTCATCAGGGTTCTATGTCTGTCACACAGTACAAGACTAGGTTCGTGGACCTGGCTCGTCATGCTGTTATCATACTTCCCACAGAGCGGGAGAGAGTGAGGAGGTTTATTGATGGCTTGAATCGGCCAATTCGGCTACAGATGGCTATGGGTGCAGGAACTGAAATCACTTTTCGGGAGGCGGCTAATGCAGCCCGCCGGATCGAGATGGCTCTGTCACAGGGAGCGAGACATGGATCAGATAAGAGATCTCGTAATTCGGGTAGATTCAGTGGTACCTCGTCCGGAGATAGAGATTTTTATGATAGAGGCCATCCTCCTAGGCCTTATCAGTCAGCTCTTCAGGTTTCTCATGATGCTTCAGGTGATCGTAATTCTCAGCCACGCTACTCCGATCAGCAGCCTATCAGTGCACCACCACTTCGCCATTTTCAGCAGCCGAGGGCTTGTTTTACGTGCGGTGATCTTAGGCACATTTGCAAGGTATTGCCCTCGAGCTTCTGACAGATCTCACCAGCAGGGTTCTCGTGCCATGATTCAGGCCCCAGTTCCCTCACAGCCTGCCCAGCCGGCTAGAGGCGGAGGTAGAGGACATAGAGGTGGAGGTAGAGGTCATAGAGGTGGAGCTCGGACCGATAGAGGTAGAGACCAGCCAGCAGCTGATCGTCCTAGAGATACTGCTCAGGGTGGTGGGGCACAGCCCCGATGTTATGCACTTCCCGCCAGACCAGAGGCTGAGTCTTCTGATGCCGTCATTACAGGTATTATTTTGGTTTGTGATAGAAAGGCATCAGCATTATTTGACCCTGGGTCTACATATCCGTATGTGTCTTCCTATTTTGCACCATACTTGATTCAGCCCAGTGATCCACTGAGTGTTCCTGTTCATGTGTCTACACCAGTAGGCGACTCTATTGTGGTTGATCAAGTTCATCGGTCATGTATTATAGTAATTGAGGGTCTCGAGACCCGTGCTGATTTATTACTCCTAAATATGGTGGACTTCGATATTATACTAGGCATGGACTGGCTATCTCCGTATCATGCTATTTTAGATTGTCATGCCAAGACTGTGACTTTAGCCCTACCAAATTCTCCTCGTATAGAGTGGAAAGGAATTTCAGGTCATACTAGCCGTAATGTTATTTCTTATGTTAAAGCTCAGCGTATGGTTGGAAAGGGATGCTTGGCTTATTTGGCCTATGTCCGTGATTCTAGTGCTGAGGTTCCTTCTATTGACTATGTGCCTGTGGTTCGCGAATTTCCTGAAGTATTTCCTTCAGACTTGCCAGGTATGCCGCCCGATAGGGACATTGATTTTTGCATTGACTTGGCTCCAGGCACTCAGCCCATTTCCATTCCCCCATACCGTATGGCTCCGCCGGAATTAAAAGAATTGAAGGAACAGTTGCAGGATTTACTTGAAAAGGGTTTCATTAGGCCCAGTGTTTCGCCGTGGGGTGCACCTGTATTATTTGTAAAGAAGAAAGATGGTTCGATGAGAATGTGCATTGATTATCGACAGTTAAACTAGGTGACTATCAAAAATAAATATCCACTTCCGCGAATTGATGATCTATTTGATCAGCTTCAGGGTGCCAAGGTATTTTCAAAGATAGATTTGAGATCTGGCTATCATCAGCTGAAGATTAGGGCATCTGATGTCCCTAAAACCGCGTTCCGCACTCGATATGGACATTATGAATTTCTGGTCATGTCTTTTGGGTTGACAAATGCTCCAGCAGCTTTTATGGAATTAATGAATCGGGTGTTCCGGCCTTATTTAGACTTGTTTGTAATAGTCTTCATTGATGACATATTAATATATTCCCGCAGTCGGGAGGAGCATGCGCAACATATCAGAGTGACTTTGTATACTCTGAAAGATAGCCAACTATATGCAAAATTTTCGAAGTGTGAATTTTGGCTAAGTTCAGTTGCATTCCTGGGTCATATTGTGACGGCAACGGGTATTCAAGTTGATCCGAAGAAGATTGAGGCAGTCAAGAACTGGCCTAGACCGACATCAGCCACAGAGATTTGGAGTTTCTTGGGGTTAGCGGGTTATTACCGCCGATTCGTAGAAGGATTTTCTTCTATTGCAACCCCATTGACCAGATTGACCCAGAAGGGTGTTCAATTTGAATGGTCCGATGAATGTGAGGCGAGCTTTCAAAAGCTCAAGACAACCATGACCACAGCACCGGTATTGGTTTTACCCACAGGTACGGGACCTTATACTGTTTATTGTGATGCTTCCCGTATTGGGCTTGGTGCGGTGTTAATGCAGGATGGCAAGGTTATTGCCTATGCTTCGAGGCAGTTGAAGATTCATGAGAAGAACTATCCAGTGCATGATCTAGAATTGGCGGCGATTATTCACGCATTGAAGATCCGGAGGCATTATTTGTATGGTGTAGCATGTGAAGTGTACACCGATCATAAGAGTCTTCAGTATTTGTTTAAGCAGAAAGAGTTGAATATGAGGCAGAGAAGATGGTGGCTAGAGTTGCTAAAAGACTATGATGTTACTATTTTATATCACCCAGGTAAGGCCAATGTGGTGGCCGATGCATTGAGTAGAAAGTCTGCCAGCATGGGTAGTCTTGCATATATTCCGGTCAGTCAGAGACCATTGGCTCTAGACGTCCAGGCATTAGCCAACCGGTTCGTGAGATTGGACATTTCTGAGCCTAGCAGGGTGTTAGCCTGCACGGTCGCTCGTTCTTCTTTATTAGAGCGTATCCGTGAGAGGCAATTTGATGATCCTCATTGCGTGAGTTGAGAGATACAGTACAGCGGGGAGGTGCCACACAGGTAAATCTAGATGATGATGGGGTATTGAAATTGCAGGGTCGAGTTTGTGTGCCCAATGTAGAAGGGATTCGAGAGTTGATCTTAGCGGAGGCCCACAGTTCGCGGTATTCTATTCACCCAGGTGCCGCGAAGATGTACCAGGACTTACGGAAACACTATTGGTGGCGCAGAATGAAGAAAGATATCGTTGCGTATGTCGCTCGGTATCTAAATTGTCAGCAGGTGAAATATGAGCACCGGAGACCTGGTGGTGTATTCCGGAGGATTGAAATTCCCGAGTGGAAATGGGAGCGGATCATAATGGACTTCATTACTGGACTTCCTTTGACTCGGAGGAAATTTGATGTTATTTGGGTCATTGTTGATAGGCTGACCAAGTCAGCACACTTTATTCCAGTATCCGTCTCCTACTCATCGGAGAGGTTAGCGGAGGTTTACATTAGGGAGATTGTTCGTCTCCATGGAGTGCCGGTATCTATTATCTCTGATCGGGGTACGCAGTTTACCTCGCGGTTCTGGAGAGCGGTCCAGCAGGAGTTAGGCACCCAGGTTCAGTTGAGTACAGCATTTCATCCTCAGACGGATGGCCAGTCCGAGAGGACTATTCAGATTCTAGAGGACATGCTTCGAGCTTGTGTTATTGATTTCGGAGGCTCGTGGGACCAGTTTCTGCCATTAGCAGAGTTCGCCTACAATAACAGTTACCAATCTAGCATCCAGATGGCTTCGTATGAGGCGTTATATGGTAGGCGATGTCGATCACCAGTTGGATGGTTTGAACCGGGAGAGGCTCGGTTGTTGGGTACAGATCTAGTTCAGGAGGCCTTAGATAAGGTCAAGACTATTCAAGAGAGATTGCGTTCAGCTCAGTCCAGGCAGAAGACTTATGCGGATCGTAAGGTTCGAGATGTAGATTTCATGGTTGGTGAACGAGTATTGCTCCGGGTGTCGCCTATGAAGGGCGTGATGAGGTTTGGGAAGAAGGGCAAGGTCAGCCCTAGGTATATTGGTCCATTTGAGATTCTAGACAGAGTGGGAGGGGTGGCTTACAGATTAGCTTTGCCGCCTAGCTTATCAGCCGTGCATCCAGTTTTTCATGTATCTATGCTTCGGAGATACCACGGCGATCCCACACATGTGTTAGACTTCAGTACTGTCCAATTGGACAACGATCTATCTTACAAGGAGGAGCCGGTAGCCATTCTAGACCCGCAGGTTCGACAGTTGAGGTCGAAGAGTTATCCTTCTGTGCGTGTTCAGTGGAGAGGTCAGCCTCCTGAGGCATCGACCTGGGAGTCCGAGTCTGATATGCGGAGCCGTTACCCACACTTGTTTCCTGACTCGGTACTTCTTTCTTTTGTCCGTTCGAGGACGAACGGTTGTTTTAGAGGTGGAGATTGTGACGACCCAAAGGGTCATCACTTATTTAATTAATCATTTCGAGCTTCTGAGGCCTTAGAAACCTCATTTATAGTTGCCTCGATTTGCGTGCACAGTCCGGGCACAAAGCTGGAAAATATTTATGTTGAAATATGTGAAATATGTGAAAAAGTTGAAGAATTTTGATATTAATATTGATATGGTTGACTTTGGTCAACATTTTTGGTAAACGGACCCGGATCCATGATCTGACTGCTTCAGAAAATCCGTAGAAAAATATTGAACTTGGGCGTATGCCCGGAATTGAAATCCGAGGTCTAGAACCCCGGTAAAAGAATTTTTCTGTTAAATTGTTTTCCGAAAATGTTTAAGGAAAATGAAACTGAATTTTGATTAAAAAGTACTGGTATCGGGCTCGTATTTTGGTTCCGACGCCCGGTACAGGTCATATATATTGGTTAAGCGCTTCCTGTAAAGTTTGGTTGAAAACGGACGTCGTTTGACGTGTTTCGGCCTTAAATTGGAAATTTTGAAAGTTATGAAAATTTGAAAGGATTCTTGAGTTTTAAGGCTCAATTCATGGATTTTGATGTTATTTTAGCGATTTGATCGCGTGAGCAAGTTCGTATGATGTTTTTAAGTTATTGTGCATATTTGGTTTGGAGCCCCGAGGGCTCGGGAGTGTTTCGGAGGTGGTTCGGGGTGTTTTTGAACTTAAGAAAAACTGCAGAAATCTGCAGCAGGCAATTCTTCATCGCGTTCGCGTCCAGGCGGTCGCGTTCGCGATGGTCAACTTATTTCCTTCAACGCGTTCGCGTCCAGCTGGTCGCGTTCGCGATGCCCAGCTGTTTCCCTTCATCGCGATCGCGTACCACTTCACGCGTTCGCGTAGTGTAAAAATTGAACCAACCCTTTTCTCTACGCGTTCGCGTGGACTAGCTCGCGTTCGCGTAGGCCAACCTGTAAGCCCAAAAATTTCCTTCTTCGCGTTCGCGTCAAGCCCCACGTGAACGCGATGCGTAAAACTTCTTCTTCATCGCGAACGCGACCGGGGTGTTGCGAACGCGATGAACAAATTTATGCCCAGCGAATTTAAGTCAGAAAACAGAACAGAAACGGGATAAAAATCCCATTTCTGTTCAACTCTCTTCTCCACAACTTTTTGGACGATTTTTGAGCGATTCTTCATCAAACTTCTTGGGTAAGTGATTCTTAACTCGTTTTCTTCATTTTCCATCAATATTATTTGAATTCCTAGGCCTAATTAGGTGTAAATGGGTAGAAAAATTGAGAATTGAGTATAGTAAGGGTTTTCAAAGAATTTGCGATCTAGAACTCATTTTGGAGTCGAACTTAAGAACAAATTGTATATTTGAACTCATGGAGAATTGGGTGAACTTATTTTGGTTCGAAACTTGAGTTTCGATTATGTGGGCCCGGGGTCGATTTTTACTATTCCGGGCAGAATGTTGTAAAAATCATATTTAGCAATATGAACTAATTTGTTAAGTAAAATTGATGATATGAAATCAATTATGTATAGATACGGTTGGATTGGAGTCAATTTCGAAAGGAAAAGGCATTGCTATGGATTGAATCGTTCGTGAACTTTCGAGGTAAGTGTTTGTTCTATCCTAGTTTGTAGGAAATGGAATTCAGTTATGAATAAATTGTTGATTAAGAGTTATTGGTGTTATGCCGGTAATGAAGACAAATTATTGAAATTATTATAAATTATTGGTTTAAAACCGGTAATTATAAATATTGTCGATATAGAGATTATTGGCTAAATGCAGGTAATATATATATATATATATATATTTATGAATTGGGATCGTGTGGTACGCCGACCACAAAATGACTTAAATTTTGGCATTGGCCATAGTTGCCGGTAGCCTATTGATATATTTGGGAGCGGGTGGTACGCCTACCACAAGATATAATTATTGATATATTTGGGAGTGGGTGGTACGCCTACCACAAGATATAATTATTGATATATTTGGGAGCGGGTGGTACGCCTACCACAAGATATAATTACGATGATAGTTGGGAGCGGGTGGTACGCCTACCACGAGATATGAAATGAGAGAGGAATTGAGACATGAAAGTAAGATTTATTATGTTGATTAGATTATTCTGGATATCGTGAGTTATTGACTATTATTTCAGGCAGAGTATTTCCTTATAAATGTATTATATATATATGTATATATTGCAACTGTACAGGTTTAGGTGGGTGACCGGCCTTAGCCTTGTCACTAGTTCGTCGGGATAGGCCGAGCACTTACCAGCACATGGGGTCGGTTGTGCTGATACTACACTCTGCGCTCTTTTTGCGCAGATACAGGTTACGGACAGCAGCAGCGACAGTAGTGACTTGTGGATTTTTCGACTATTGAGACTACGAGGTAGCCTTGCAGGCGTCCGCAAGACCCGTTGTCTCTTCTATCTATGCTTTTCATTCTGTTATCTCATGTAATCGAGATAAACAGCTTGTATTTTCTTTCAGACAATTATGTGTATTATTCTTAGAAGTTCGTGAGTATTGTGACACCAATCTTGGGTAGTGTATCAGATTTGGATTTTTCTTTATCATATTTGACTAAGTCTTCCGCTAATTTTGATTATTCCGCTGTAATTTTTATGTTGTTAATAAGAAATTAGTAATTAATGGAGATGTAATTAATATTTGGCTTGCCTAGCTTCCATTTAGTAGGCGCCATCATGACCCCGATGGTGGGAAATCCGGGTCGTGACAGCAACGTTGCCATAAAGAATTAGCTTATTAACTTTAAACGGCAAAAACACAAAAGAGTCCTAATCTAATCCAATTCTTCGATTGCAAGAATTTTTATGCCTTTTCTTCTCCTTGCTTCTCATCTCTCTCAATTTTCTTTTCTAGACTCACTAATTTGTTCAATTTTGAATTTGAATCCTATAAAGAAGACAAATCAAAGGTATGACTTATGAGTATCAGATACTTAATTCTGTTCTTGCGTATGTTTTGTTAACTTATTAAGAAGAGAAATCACTTGAAGAACTTTTTTGTGTGGTGACTATGCTCGTTATGTTGATGATTTGCAATCCCTATATTTGATTTGTTTTTAATTTCTTTCCTTTTTTTGAGTTGTAGGTTTTTAGAAAATTTTAGATAAGCCTTTGGAGATAAAAAAATCAAAAACATAACCAAAAAGTTAATTTTACTTATTGATTGTTAGTGGCTAAGTCAGGAATTTCATCAAAAATATTCAAAATTCTCCATTAAAAGGTATTCAGTATATGATGTTATATATCTTTAGAATCTATTATTTTATCTATATACAGTATAATTTGTTGGCAAAGAATGGCTGATTAACCATCTTTTAACCTATGTAGCTTCGCCCCTACCTAATGTTAGATTAAAGTTAGAAAACTAATTTATCATACTAAAGTAATTAAATTTTACTAACGTAATACTAAAGTCAGTAAATTTTATTGAACATTAAACTAATTGGTTTTGGTGTTTGGCAAATATGAAACTGGTCAAACCATGCATCCTTTGACTTCCATTAAAGGATTTTGGTTATCTAGAAGGGATTGCTAACACAAGAGAATCCCCATTTGACCTTTCTATGTACTTTGAAACTTAAATCAAAACAAAAGAAGACTACTACTACTTATGAACGTGTCTGTATTGGAATGGGCTTTGAGGGATTGAAATACCTTTGAAAAACAATTTAGGCACATGCCAAGAAATTTAGCAAAAGTTATATAGAAGAAATTTATTAAACTAGAGAGACTTGGTAGGAGACTATTTTACCATCTTGAATCTCTCTACATCATAGTTATCTTTCCACAATAAAAAATATGTAGTAGCACTCCTATTTATAATAATGCAAAACAAAAATCTATTCCAATGTAAAATTGGTAAACATATCCTAATAATATGGATTAAATAAACTACCAAATATCAAATTCTAAACAACTTAGGAATACTAATTAATCTTGGTTTAATTTCCAATAGCCTCACTTAAATCAAGTTCTTCAAACTTGATCATGCCATGAGTAACATCAATCCTTGTAGAAGTCAAGTACTTTAGATTCTCCACAAATTCTCTAAAATACGTTACATCAACAAAGCCGCGAGTATCGTCTTTAGTTAACATCAGTTTCCCTTTAATATTGGCCATATATGATTTGTCTTTAACCATGGGAAATCCCTTTAAAATGTTATCAATATAATTTTTCTTTACTTTGAAATCATATACTTCTCCAGTTGCCTTGTAGTTGGACTTGTACATCCATTCAACTTATATCTTCTTGCTCCTTGAAACATGTTATCTCGAATAATGACACAAAATTTATTTCATCTTCAGTATTTATAATCGTGTGTTGTAGTTATGATTCCCAAGCTATTTTGCCTCAATCTTGTGATAATCATGAGAGACTTTCTCTTGATGAACCATCTGGCTTTTTTCGTTACTAGGTCCATCTTCAATACCATCAAATAACTTTTCTTGTAAAATACCAACCTCTATTGGACGAACGCCCCTTGCAACCAAATCTACCTTTTCAACAACCGAAGAAATGTTTGGCGGATCAATTTGAACATTATTTGACTTCTTTTTGCTTTCGATGGAATCTCTATCACAACATAAATTACATGTACCTTCTCTTCTTTTCTCCTCTATTTCTGATTTTTGGCCTTCTGGATTTATCTCTACAAGTTTTGATGTCTTCTCTTTCTTTTGGTTGATCATCCTCTTCTTGCAATGAATCCCTCATTGTCTCATTTTTGTGTTGATTCAATGATCTCTCATACGTCACCAATTCGCCTTCTATATCATCAAGTCTGAGAGTTTTAAGATCTTTGGTAGCATCAAGAAAAAATTTCTTGTTGTTAAACTTTAAACTAAGAGACTACAATATTTTTTCAATAATTTTAACTTCTTCCAATACTTTTTCATTGATCCTTATACCATAAATTATTTCTTCAATTCTTGTAAAAAATTCTTTGATGGACTCTGTTGGTCGCATACGAGCCAACTCAAAATGACTCTTAGGGTGTGTTTGGTATGAAGGAAAATGTTTTTCATAGAAAATATTTTCCTAGAAAATGTTTTCATGGAAAATGAGTGGTTTTATCACTTATTTTCTCTTGTTTGGTTGGTAAGTGAAAAATATTTTCTATTGTTGGTTAGAGAGTAGAAAATAGTTTTTATTAGAAAAATATTTTTTATGCAACTCTCATCACCCCTCCCCTCCCACCTCCCTCCCACCCCTCCCCCACCCATTCCCTAGTGTTTTTAATTTGGTTTAGAGTCGAGTGATGAAGCTCATGATTCTGCCGTTAGTGATGCTTTACTTTTTTAACGCAAAAATTGCATATTTTCGAACCCGTAAACTTTATAAGTTTTAGACCCGTAAACTTCCAAACTCATAATTTTGGAACTTGTAAAATTTTGTATCTTTAAATCGATAAATAATAAAATTAAAAACTGAAAAATCTATACATACTTAAAAGCCAAAGACAGTGGCTTCTCTTTAAGCCAAGTGGCAGCCTTGAAAAAAGCCACTTGGCATAATTAGTTATTTAGTTAATAGTTAGTTATTTTTTTGAATTTAAATATCTATAAAATATGAAAATAAGAAAAAAACTTATCAATTCAAATAAGAAAAAAAATTATCAATTCAAATTGGGGAGTAGTTATTCCTAATATATATATATATATATATATATATATATATATATATATAGGAATAGCAAAAAAGTCCAAAAAAGTTCAACAAGTGTCAAAATTTAGGAACAAACCTCCAAAATATTTGAATATTCAAAAATAATTTAAAAGTAAATAAAAAATTAAAAAATCTTTAATCTTTCAATTCAATTTACTACAACACAGACAATTTTTTAAATGCTTTGTTAAACCTAAAAATTCGAAAAATATAACTACTCCAACTAAATTATTAAGTGCCAATATAATCAGATAAATGAAAAGAGTGCTCTAGAATTAACGTCACTTTACAAATTGAACCTTCCCTTTTCTCTTAAAAATTAAAAATTCAGAGTATTTATTAGATGCATTGATTTTAGAAAATGTATACCAAGACAAACCGTTATTTTTTTCTATTAAAAGAGAGAAAATATTGTTGTACTAATTTGATAGTGTTGAGAAAACGTTATTTGGCACTTTTAGAATAAAATCGAAACTACTTTTGATTAATTTAAATTATATATCTATATTTATATAAAGATTCACTCATCAAGAATATAAGAAAAATATTATACAAAAGAAAGCAGCAAACATAAATATTAAACAAAGTAACATGCTAATATTTTTTTATTAACAATGTAATAATACTAAATATTGGATAATATATTAAAAATTTACATAACAAAAAAGTTATTCGATGACTATATTAGTTCCTTTAATTTAATAGAGATTTTATCAATTAAAATTCAGATTATATTATTGAGAATAGCAAAATAAAATTTAAAATAAAATAATATTTCACGAGTAATAAAATATATCTTTTATTATATTACAAAAAGAAAGTAGTAATAAAAAATATTATACAAATTTATATGCTAATAAATTTTTATTAACAATATAATAATACTAAATATTATATGTAATAAAGAATAATATAGAACAAAAAATATTTTTTATTAGTCCCATTAATTTAATAGATATTTTGGTCATTAAAATGCAAATAATATTGCTGAGAAAAAAGAATAAAATTTTAAATAAAAATATGTTTCTTGATTAATAAAATATATATCTTCTATTATATTACAAAAAGATAGTAGCACATAAAAATATTAAACAATGTAATTGTCACGACCCGGATTTCCCACCATCGGGGTCATGATGGCGCCTACTAAATGGAAGCAAGGCAAGCCAAATATTAATTACATCTCCATTAATTACCAATTTCTTATTAACAACATAAAAATTACAACGGAATAATCAAAATTAGCGGAAGACTTAGTCAAATATGATAAAGAAAATCCAAATCTGATACACTACCCAAGATTGGTGTCACAATACTCACGAACTTCTAAGAATAATACACATAATTGTTCGAAAGAAAATAAAAGCTGTTTTATCTCGATTACATGAGATAACAGAATGAAAAGCATAGATAGAAGAGACAACGGGTCCTGCGGACGCCTGCAAGGCTACCTCGTAGTCTCGGTAGTCGAAAAATCCACAAGTCGCTACTACCGTTGCTGTTGTCCGTAACCTGTATCTGCGCAAAAAGAGCGCAGAGTGTAGTATCAGCACAACCGACCCCATGTGTTGGTAAGTGCCTGGCCTATCCCAGCGAACTAGTGACAAGGCTAAGGCCAGTCACCCACCTAAACCTGTACAGTTGCAATATAGGCATATATATATAATACATTATAAGAAAATACTTTGCTCTGAAATAACAGTTAATAACTCACGATATCCAGAATAATCTAATCAACATAATGAATCTTACTTTCATGTCTCAATTCCTCTCTCATTTCATATCTCGTGGTAGGCGTACCACCCGTTCCCAACTATCACAGTAATTATATCTTGTGGTAGGCGTACCACCCGCTCCCAATATATCGGTAATTATATCTTGTGGTAGGCGTACCACCCGCTCCCAAATATATCAATAATTATATCTTGTGGTAGGCGTACCACCCGCTCCCAAATATTTCAATAATTATATCTTGTGGTAGGCGTACCACCCGCTCCCAAATATATCAATAATTATATATTGTGGTAGGCGTACCACCCGCTCCCAAATATATCAATAATTATATCTTGTGGTAGGCGTACCACCCGCTCCCAAATATATCAATCGGCTACCGGCAACTATGGCCAATGCCAAGATTTTTAAGTCACTTTGTGGTCGGCGTACCACACGATCCCAATTCATAAAATATATATATTACCGTCATTTAGCCAATAATCTCTACATCAACAATATTTATAATTACCGGTTTTAAACCAATAATTTATAATAATTTCAACAATTTACCTTCATTACCGGTATAACACCAATAACTCTTATTCAACAATTTATTCATAACTAAATTCATATTCCTACAAACTAGGATAGAACAAACACTTACCTCGAAAGTTCACGAACGATTCAATCCGTAGCAATGCCTTTTCCTTTCGAATTTGACTCCAATCCAATCGTATCTATACACAATTGATTTCATATCATCAATTCTACTTAACAAACTAGTTCATATTGCTAAATATGATTTTTACAACATTCTGCCCGGAATAGTAAAAATCGACCCCGAGCCCACATAATCGAAACTCAAGTTTCGAACCAAAATAAGTTCACCCAATCCTCCATGAGTTCAAATATACAATTTGTTCTTAAGTTCGACTCCAAAACGAGGTCTAGATCGCAAATTCTTTGGAAGCCCTAACTATACCCATTTCTCTAATTTTTCAACCAATTTACACATGTTTAGGCCTAAGAATTTGATTGATGTTGATGAAAAATGAAGAAGACGAGTTAAACAATACTTACCCAATGAACTTTGATGAAGAAATGCCCCAAAGATCGCCTAAGAGTTGTGGAGAAGAAAGGATTTTGTGAAAATGGGATAAAATCCCGTAAGTGTTCTGTTTTGGGTATTAATTCACTGGGCGAAAATTTACTCTATGCGATCGCAGGGCCTGTGATGCGATCGCATAGAAGAAAAATGGGGACAACAAAATTACTCTATGCGATCGCGGAGGTCCTATGCGATCGCATAGAAGGAAAATGGATGAACTGAAATTACTCTATGCGATCGCAGGGAATGGTATGCGATCGCATAGAAGGAAATTCTGGGCCTCGGTCTTACTCTATGCGATCGCGAAGGAGAGTATGCGATCGCATAGGAGGAAAAGTGGAAGTTATGCGATCGCATGGGCTCTATTGCGATCGCATAGAAGGATTTTTGGGACCTCTGATCTTTGCTCTATGCGATCGCAGCTACACCTATGCGATCGCATAGAAGAAAATCTCTGTGCAAAAATTGCAGAGTTTCTCCTGCAATTTTCAAGTTCAAAACCATTCCGTTACCTATCCGAAACTCACCCGAGCCCTCGGGGATTCAAACCAAGTATGTACACTGACTCAAAAACATCATACGAACTTTTTCGCGCGATCAAATCACCAAAATAACATCAAAATCAAGGAATTGAGCCTTAAATCTCAAGAATTCTTTTAAAATTTCATAACTTCCAAAATTTCCAATTTAAAGCCAAAACACGTCAAACGACGTCCGTTTTCAACCAAACTTTACAGGAAGCGCTTAACCAATATATATGACCTGTACCGGGCGTCGGAACCAAAATATGAGCCCGATACCAGTACTTTTTAATAAAAATTCAGTTTCATTTTCCTTAAACATTTTCAGAAAACAATTTAACAGAAAAATTCTTTTACCGGGGTTCTAGACCTCGGATTTCAATTCCGGACATATGCCCAAGTTCCATATTTTTCTACGGATTTTCTGAAACAATCAAATCATGGATCCGGGTCCGTTTACCAAAAATGTTGACCAAAGTCAACCATATCAATATTAATATCAAAATTCTTCAACTTTTTCACATATTTCACATATTTCAACATAAATATTTTCCAGCTTTGTGCCCGGACTGTGCACGCAAATCGAGGCAACTATAAATGAGGTTTCTAAGGCCTCAGAAGCTCGAAATGATTAATTAAATAAGTGATGACCCTTTGGGTCGTCACAGTAATATACTAAAAAAAATATCTATAAACAATATAATAATACTAAATGTTGGTAATATAATATCTTCACAAGGTAGAGGTAAAGTTTGCGTACAGACTACCCTCCCCGAATCCCATGGTGTGGGATAATACTAGGTATATTGTTGTTGTTGTTGTTGTTGTTGTTGTTGTTGTTGTATATAAGTACATTTAATTTAATAGTGATATTAGATATCGTATTGACAAATATGATGACAATTAAATTTTATAAAACAATACATTCTAATATGTTCAAATAACCCGATCATAATTTCCATTAATTCATATTTTTTAATATCGACCGCGCATCGCGCGGGTATGACTACTAGTATATTTTAATTTTAAGGGTGGGCAGAGGGTGGGAACGAGGCTGGGGGCAGTAAAACGAAAAAATAGAAATTTGAAATTTCAAAAAAAAAATATTTGAGGTAAAAAAAATGATTTTTTTTGTGGGGGGGGGGGAGTGGGGGCTAGGTGGTGCGTAAAAATGAAAAAAAAAAAGAAATAATTGCAAAAAAAAAAATGAGGTAAAAAAATAATTTTTGGGGGGAGGGGGGAGGGGGTAGGGTGGTGTAGAAAAATAAAAAAACATAAATTTGAAATTGCAAAAAAAAAATTAAGGTAAAAACAATACATTTTTTTGGGGGGTAGGGGGTAGGGGTGGGGGTTGTGTGGTGCAAAAAAAAATAAAAAAAGTAGAAATTTGAAATTGCAAAAAAACATTTAAGGTAAAAAAAAATATTTTTTTCGGTGGGTGGTGGTGGAGGGGTAGTAGGGTGGAAGGAAAAACTGAAATTTAAAAAGAATAAAAAATAAAAAATTGGAGAGGGGGTGTGGTGGATTGGTGAGGGTGATAAAGGTTGAGAAGGAGCTTTGGAAAATATTTTCCCCTCTTTTGATAAGGAAAACATTTTCCTCCAATTGGAGGAAAATGAATTGATAAGGAAAATATTTTCCAAAATATTTAATCCAACCAAGCATGAAAAAATTGAAAAACATTTTCCTTCATACCAAACACACCATTAAACACTTGTAGTTTCTCCTTTCTTTTTTTTTGTGTCAGCAACGTTTCGATATGACTTCACCAAAACTGTCCAAGTCTCCTTTGATGACTTTGTATGCAAATATTTCTTAGATACAAGCAATTCGACCCTAACGGCAAGATAGTAGCGTGCCTTATAATCTAAATGATGTTTCTTCTTCAATTGCATAGCTGCATCAACCATCAACATTGTGCCTTCGAGAGATTCCTCAAATCCTTCATCAATGGTGGACCATAGTCCAATATCTTTACAAAAATTCTTCATCTGTTGATACCAAGTTTTAAAATTACTTTTGCTCTCAAACACAAAAACAAGACAATTAGGTAATATAGTATTCTTTTTTTTTTGATCTCCTACCGGCTCTAACAGGATCTCGCGCACGCTTTAATACCAATTTGAAGGATTGAAATAGCTCGAAGAACAATATAGGCACAAGCAAGAAATTTAGCAAAAGCTATATAGAAAAAATTTATTAAACTGGGGAAAGAACTTGGTAAGGGGCTTTTTCACAACTCATAAACTCTTGAATCTATCTACATCATATATAGCTGCCTCTCCGCAATAGAAAATATGTAGTAACACATATATTTATAATACTACAAAATAAAAACCTATTTCAATATAAAATTGGTTAATAAATCCTAATAAAATATAAATAAAATAAAGTACCAAATATCAAATCCTAGACAACTTAGGAATATTAATTAGTTTTGGTTTAATTTCCAACGGACTCTGAAAGCAATGGTAAAGTTATCTTCATATGATCTATAAATCACTAGCTCGAGCCATAGAAATAGCTCGTAATACCAGTGTTTCAAAAGTCGTTCATGGGGCGAGCCCTGGGGCGAGGCGTACCAAAAACGCCCGGGGCGATGGTGGGGGGCGAAAGTCCTGTAAGGCGTACGCCCAGAAGTTCGAGGCGTACGCTCGGGCGAGTTTTTTGGTTGGGGCGTAAGCCCAAGAGACATCGTTTTAAAAAGAAATTAAAAATATTAAATTTAAAAGTAAACTATTTAATATTGCTAAAAGCCCTAAATTAGAAGTCTTTCCCAATTCTTTCCGCTAGTTTGGCTCTACCAAGAGCAACGATACTTTTTTTGCAACAGAAAACTTTATTCTTCTCCGTATGTCAAATTCAACAGGTTTGTTCCTTCCTCCTTGTAAAAAAATTATTAGTTTGAACTCATTACTTTCCTCTCTTTTTATATTTCACTGTTAGTTTGTGAATATCTATGTAACTAATTGTTTAAGTTCAGTGCTTCTCTTGCTCTCTTTCAATATAATATGGGATTATATGTATGCGTGCTTTTATATGTATTGATTGGATTTATATATAATTTTACTTATTTATTTGGGATTTATAATTTCATTAGATAATATGGGATTTCACTTATATATATAATTATTTGGCATTTATACGTAATTTCACTTATATAATTTTACTTTATTTGGGACTTCTGTATAATTTCATTAGACAATATATATATATATATATATATATATATATATATATATATATATATATATATATATATATATATATATATATATATATATATATATATATATATATATATATATATATATTACTTATCTAGAGTTTTTTTAAATTTTATGTAATTTTACCTATTTAATAATATTTTTTACAATTATATTATTTTATAAAATATTAAAAATTAAATACATATGGGGCTTACGCCCCGCGCCTCGAGACTTACACCCTTTGAGGCGTATATAAAATATTACGCTTTATATCCCCGCCTTTTAAAATATTACGTAATATTTGCATTAGAATATATAGTTTATATCACACTTTTGACAATGACCCTTTTTTGGATCATACATACATATAAAATATTTTATGCATCTGATTACACTAGTCATTTAATCTAGTGTGTCTGCATTTTTGTCAATAAAGAAAAGGTGTTAATGTTATCTGTCTTATCAACATGCCACACCATTCTTTCCATTTAATTCTATCCTCTTTACTGTTTCCTTTTTTTTAATTTTCGTCAACTCTCTCCTCTCTCTCTCTTTTTGGTCTTTATTGCAGCCTTTCTTGAACCATTCCTAGTCCCTTGCCGCCACCCTTCATGTTTTTCTTCTGTTACATAAAAATCAAAACATTGTTTTCATATATCTCAATTACAGTTTAATTCATCTATAGAAGCAAAATCTGAAGATTTTGAAGATGCAAGAATGGTTGAAGATTACTTTTGTAGCAGTTTCAAGTGGAGTTCTTGTTTTAATTATGATCATAATAATTAAACGAAGATGTTGTCCACGAAAACGTAGAGAATCAAATTCAGAAAGACCTCAGAATTTGCAAAATGGGATTTCAAAAATTCACACAGTAAGTCTTCATCATCTTGATCGTGATAGTACAAAGAAAACAAATTATTATGTTTTCAAACAAGGGGCAATATCGACCAAAAACTTTTTCAATTGGTCTGATCATCCTTCTTTAGTAACTGATGCTGTTGAAAATGGATGGTCAAGATTTGCTTTCACAACTTATGCTCCATCTCCATCCGTTCGATCAACTCGGTCTCTTTTAGGATCATGTGGTATAGGTGAAAATGGAAATGAATTAGAAGTTGATATGAGTTGGGAAATTTGTCAAGGGTCAGCTGATTTTATGCAAAAAATTAGGTTCAATTCTGGGCTTAAAAAACTTAGCAAAAGTTGTAATTTATTGTCAGCTTCTTCAGTTATAAAAACTTGTTTACCTTTGCCTGGACCCCATTTAGGAAATTCATCATTTCCACAAGAAGCTTATTTTGAAATTACAATTTTGCCTTATACTAATCAAGAAGATCATGAAATTATGGGAAAAGCAAAGGAGGATAATATTGAGAGAATTAAGCTTATTAGAGAGGATTCTAATTCAAAAGCAAATTCAGAATCTTTGGTTCATGTTACAAGTAGTCAAAGGCAAAATGGACATCAAAAAATTCAAGAACCAAAGGACAATTTCAGAAGTGATTTCATTGTGTTATCAATTGGGCTTACAAATGGTGCTTCACTTCCACCTAAGATTCCAGGCAGTTATTCAGGTTCTATTGGATTTAACTCAAATGGTTCTGTATTTCTTGATGGTAAGTTCTTCTTTATTTTTATTTTTTATTTGTTTGGTTTTTGAATAGGGGTACGGCCTATCTACATATTACCTTTTCCAGATCCCACTTTGTAAGAACATGATGGATTATCGTTATTGTATTTTTAATATTCATATGTCCATTTTGCTGTAGCTACAACTCATAAACAGAGTTCTAGAAGTCAATATTCTGCACTGAAAAATATTCACACTTTTCATAGTGGGCATTTTTTTATTTTTTTATTTTTGCATATAACTAAGTTTATAGGGTAGGTCATTCTTTTTACCAAATGTCACATAAGTAAACAGTCATTTGTTTTTAATTGTCAATGATCAACATTGTGGAATTGTAAGGCCACAAACATAATTAGTCACACTGACAAAACTCCAAAAAAAATTAATTTCATATATAGTTACTAACAGTAAAGTCACAATTATTTTTGTTACAAAATTCATTGAACTTTATTCAATATAATTAGTAAAGTCACAAAATATTAATCACTATAGAAGTAAAGTTACCTTAATGAGTAGGTTTTATCGTTTTAGTAGCTAAAGTTTGATGACTTTGCTAGAGTATTTTATTAGGTAAAGTTTATTATTTTAATGTGACAAATAATTTTATAACTTTATCATTATAGTGAGTTTTTTTTTTTTTTGAGCCGAGTGTCTTTCTTAGACAGTCTGTCTATCTTAATATGATAGGGGTAATGTCTGCATATACTTTACCATTCTCAGACCCCACTTGTTGAATTTCACTAAGTTTGTTGTTGTTGTTGTTGTTTATCATTATAGCGAGTTATGCAGTGTCACTTTACTGTTATCGCAAATGAAGCTTAATTATAATGCAAAAAGAATAGTTTTGTAACTTTACTATTACAAAGTAGGGATAAGGTTTGCGTACTTTACCATCTTCAGATCTCACTCGTGAGATTACACTGAATTTTCTGTTATCGTTGTTGTATTATTATACGGATAAAGTTCATATATGACCATACATGAAATCAATCCGTCCAAGGAAAGAAAACTCAAGTTTTTTGGTCTTGATAATCTGTTGCAGGAATGAAACTGGTATATGAATCACAAAGAGAAGAGTGGGGAAAAGCTGAAAAGGTAATTGGTTGTGGGTATAATCCAAGCCAAAAGAAGGTGTTTTTCACCGTGGATTCACTACTAGTACACGAAATCCGTTGCAAATCAGAAGAGTTTGGAAATCCACTATATCCAACTTTAGCAGCAAATGGTGACATTTTGGTATTAGTAAATCTTGGACAAAGTGTATTCAGATATCCACCAGCAAATATACGACGAACACCAAATCCTTGCTTCATTGGTCCTTTGGAAAATTCACCAGTTTTAGGTTATGAAGATAGTAAAGAACTTTTTTCAATGGGTAGAATTGATGCACAATGGCTCAACAGAAGTGCTACTACAACAAGAAGCAATAACAATACTGTCAATAGTTTGAAACAAGTATTAGATTATGATTTGGAGTCAGAAGGTGATTTATTCGAAATTGTATTGGATAATAATACTTCTACAAGATCTCCTAACCCTTTGTAGCATAAAAAAGAATCATAGTAAACATCATATTTGTACATGTTTTTGGTTTTAATCAGACATTTAGATTGTTTGTTCCAATTTATTATGTGCTGAGGCGGACCTATCCTTAGGGCAGGGAAGTCACCGGGCCCCTAGTGATTTTGGAACAAGAAAAGGGCAGCTCGGTGTACTAAGCTCTCCGTGTATTCAGGAAAGAGCAGGATCACAAGGATGCATTATTGCAAGAGGTTGTTTCCACAACATTCGGGGAAGAGCCACACCACAAAGATCTCCTGTACACAGCCTTACCTTGCATTTTTGCAAGAGGTTGTTTTCACGATATTCGGGAAAGAGCAGGACCACAAGGATCTCCTGTTGGCACGACCCAAACCCCGATCGTGATGACGCCTTACACCTTGTTAGGCAAGCCCGGCCATTCAAACAATAACCCCAACTATTGGTAATTCAAGAGTTTAAACACAATTATTAAATTTCTAAACAATTATACCAAAAGGCTATAAATACAGAGAGAGTGTGCTGAAATCCAACGAAATACGAGAAACATAAGCCCATAACAGGATCCGGTGTCACGACCATGAGCCTCTAATACAGAGTGTCATCATATAACAATACTGTCTAAGAAGCAGAATAATAAAAGATGAGGGTAGAAGGGAAGAATCAGGGCTGCGAACGCTAGTGTCATCATATAACAATACTGTCTAAGAAGCAGAATAATAAAAGATAAGGGTAGGAGGAAAGAATCAGGGCTGCGAACGCTATACAGCTACCTCGATGCTCCCGAAGAAGTGCTACTCAGCTAGATAGGTCCTCTCTCTAACTGTGATACACCTCAATCTGCACACAAGATGCATGGAGTAAAGTGAGTACTCCAACTGAGTGAGTAATAAGCATAAATAACAGCTGAAGATAAGAAATCATTGAAAAACACAAGGCAACTATAACAGGCAGAACCAAACCTTTAACAGTGAAACCGGTAAGTCAATAAAGTAGTACTACAGAAAAGAAACCATGAAAGGTAACAGGTGAGAAATGATGCAATAATGCAATGCAATGCAAATATCGGTACACTCAGGTACCCACTGCGGGTGTAGTCCGAGCCAACCATATGTTTTACGTTGAAAACGCTCACTGAGGTGTGTATAGACTCTGGAGGGGCTTCTACAGCCCAAGCGCAATAAACAAGCCATCTCGTGGCAACAACCAGGCCATCGGCCTCAATATCATATATCATTGCTGCGGCGTGCAGCCCGAGCCATCCATAATTTTCATAAATCAATATTAGCCCTTTAGCCACTTTTAAATCAGTAATCCACAACCCAAAATATTATTTAAATATCATTTGAGTTTTCAAGTTTAGAAAAAGGGGCTGAGTTTGCAAAACAGTACTCAAAACCTTAGGAAAAGATTAACTAATGTGCAAAGTATGCAAATCAGTAAAATCAATCCCTGAAGAATTTAAATAACCGGCAGGAAGCCCAAATACAATAGTCAAATCCAAGTAACGATAGTTTCCAACAAGTTCTAGTAGAGAAACACAGTAAAAATATCACCGGGACGGACCAACACAATTTCCAATAACCAACAACCCTGCACTCGTCATAGAGCGCGTGCCTGGCCTCAATATAGTGGTACAATGTAAAATTCCGGGGTAACCCCTCAGTTCATCTTTTACACCCATTACTCACCTCAAGCCGGCCCAAAATCTAGCTCGCTATGCCTTTTCCTCTCGAATTGGCCTACTCGCATGCCAAATCTGGTCAAAACCATAAGAAGTACATTACAATAGACTAAGGGAATATAACCCAATCGAAAAGACTCGAAAAATATCGAAAATCACGAAGTTGGCAAAACACGAGCTCCGGGCCCACTTCTCCAAAAATTATGAAATTTACATCATCGGATTCCTCGTCTCGCCACGAGTCCGTACATATCAAATTTACCAAAATCGGAGTTCAAATGCCTCCTCAAATCCCAAATTTTCATTTCAAAACCAAAGCCCTAGTTCTTCAAATTTTCACCCAATTTTCCAAGAATTAAAGGTTGATTCTTTAATAAAATAGCGTTTCTAGGTCACGAGACTTACCTCCAATCAATTCCCGTCAAAATCCTCTTCAATTTCTACCAAAAATCTCTTAAGGTGGTCAATAATGGAGGAAATAATGAATGGAGTCGCGGATGAAATAATATAAAAACCTCTCTGGATGCCCAAGTTTTACCCTACGCGAACGTGGTCAACACCCTGCATTCGTGATGAAAAAATTCTTTCGACCAATAATTTCCTCTACGTGAATGCTTCAACCCACACGCGAACGCGGAACTCTAAGTCCTCTAACTACGCGAACGCGATGCACAGGGTCCTCAAGCTACGCGAACGCGAACCCCTTGTGCGAACGTGTTGAACAAACCAGGCAGGGCCACAGGCCCCTTCTACCCGAACGCGAGGCCAACCACGCGAATGCGATGGCCCAGAAAACTCTGCTACACGAACGCGAGGGTCCCTCCTACGAACGTGAAGGCCAAATTTGGCCTGCAAAGGCAAAAATCTGCAACACAATCCAAGTTTAAAACCTCC
The DNA here is from genome assembly GCA_032618575.1 of Nicotiana noctiflora. Lineage (NCBI taxonomy): Eukaryota > Viridiplantae > Streptophyta > Magnoliopsida > Solanales > Solanaceae > Nicotiana > Nicotiana noctiflora. The sequence goes on from JASVEL010003632.1 coordinate 128,369, forward strand.
GTTTAACCATGCGAAATTACCCCGAGGCCCCCGGGACCTCAACCAAAGGTACCAACATACCCCAAAAATATCATACGAATAAAAAATTGTTCCAATCATCAAAACACGTCAAACAACACCAAAATCATTAATTCACATCGGATTCAAGCCTAAGTTTCTTCAAAACTTCTGAAAAACGCATTCGATCAAAAACCCAACCCAAAAACACCTCCAAATGACCTAAAATTTTACCCGCACATCCAAAATCACCTAACGGAGCTACTGCAACTCTAAGAATTCCACTCCGACTCGGATCAAAATCTCACCTACCAACCGGAATTCGCCAAAATACCAACTTCACCAATTCAAGCATAATTCTCCATCGGACCTCCAAAATCAACTCTGATCGCACTCCTAAGTCACAAATCATCCCCCGAAGCTAAGAGAATCACCGGAATTTATATCCATGCCTTCTAACTAAGTCAACTTCTTGTTGACATTTCCAAAACAAGCTTTCCTTAAAGAGACTAAGTGTCCCATTTCCATCTAAAACCAATCCAATTCGACTCGATCACCTCAAATACTGATAATGAAGCATAGAAAAATATAACATGGGGGAAACAAGACGGTAACTCGTGTGACGATGAGCCGGGTCATCATATCAGTACACAGTTAGGGGTGTTCATAAAAACCCGAAAAATAGAATCAAACCGACCAAAAAAACCATACTTTTTGGTTTGGTTTGGTTTTGGCTTTGAATTTTAAAAACCGATCAAATTTGATTTAGTTATGATTTTAACAAAAAAAAACTGAACCAGACCGACTATAGGAGTAGTTATTTCAAATTTATTATTATACTATATATATGTATATTGTTTTTCAAAAATTTTATGGTAAATGTTAATAGTTTGCACTTTTATATAGTTCTTTACCTTTATATTATAGTTTATTTGGTGGTTTTCTTTTGTTTAGTATAAGAATCTTTTTCTTGTTAAAAATTACATATTTTTAATTGAGTCCTTAAATTATCATCACTATTTGATTCAATTATCATCAATATATCTCGGTAAATAATAGATTTCTCAAAGGGCAATTGATTAGATAGTGTTACATTGAAAATGTGGTAGCCAGAATATGTGTTTGGTAGTGTATGTCTTATATTTAAGAAAAACCGACAAATAACCAAAAACATCGAAAAACCGACATGAAACAAATCGAGAAAAATCGGCTTAATTGGTTTGGCTCTAATATTTGAAAGACTGACTTACTTGGTTAGGTTTCGTTTTAGGGAAAAATCGATATAAACTGAACCATGAACACCCATATACACAGCCTTACCATGCATTTTTGCAAGAGGTTGTTTCCACAACTCGAACTCATGACCTCCTGGTCACATGGAAGCAATTTTACCGGTTACACCAAGCCTCCCCTTCATGTATATATATGTATATATATCTTAAATAACGGATATATATCTTGATTTGCGTACTAAAACTCAAAACTTAGGCAGCATTGACCGATTTGGGAGGCACATCTTAACTTTTGTTACATTGCTTGTATTTGATTTCTACTTTAGTATTTACTTAAATGTTTATTATTCGATAATAATGTCTCGTTACTTTTAAATCCTAGGTCCACTTCTGATTATGAAGATCCGACAAGCCATTAAGAAGGCTAAAGAAGATAGTCCCCTGCCCACTGAAGTCATTTCGTTTGTTAAATTTTTGGCCTTTATCTCGAGGTATGTGATGAATTTTAAATAGAGAAATATAATCCTGAATATTTCTATAATTTTCAATAAATTGTTTGGAATTGAGATAGTAATTAGTGTTGTTGTCAAAACTACTAACAAGATAGTACATAATTGCCTTGTAAATTTCATTAGTGATGCTATTCTTGAACAGAATTTGTCTTTAGTAAGCCATGTTTTGGTCAACTTAAGAGCCAAAGGAATTACTTAAAAAGTAAGAAGAAATGTTATTATCAGTTTGTTGTGTTCTAAAATTTGTGTTTTCTACTTGGATTTCTGATATGCATCCGCTAGTCCTTTTTCTCCTTTTTCTTTATGAAAGAAAAATTAAATGTTTTTTGTTTTTATTGCTTTTTCCAGGTTATTCTTGTACGAAGACAACAATAAAGTTCAGAAGATAACAAAAATGGAAAACGGCAAAAAGATTTGAAGAATAACTTCTTCCTCTCTTTTTTTTTTTCTAAATAGTTTCTTGGCTATTTATTCCTGTAAGGCTTTTGAAAGCCGACCATAAATTTTGAATTTTTTCATTTGAACACATCCACTTGAGAAAGTTTTTACTAATAAACACTTTTGACCGTTGACTATACTTATGTGATAATATTATAGCTGATGTGGTCAATTGCGTGTGAATCATCGGTATTAAGCGCGTGAATATAATAAATAATTAGAAAAAAAGATAAATAATTAATTTAAAAAAATAAAATTCATCAAGTCAGATTTAGAGAAAATGCACTTCAATTCATCGGATCTAACTATTCTTCAATTTTTAACCATGCAATCTTGCAATTCCAAGCCGTAGAGATTGTTCTTCACACCAAGAACTACCTCTTCACCAAAAATCAAGAGATTTCACTGTAGAAATCACCACTTCTGACAACTTGCAACTCTCCGGCGGGCTCCAGTTGGTCGGAGATGGCATTCCAGCGATCCAAATTGTCCAAGAGCAATGCCAATCGATTCTTGTTGTTGAGGATGTCACACCAATTGGCCACGACAATGAATTAACTGTCACAATTTTAAAGAAAATCAATTATGCGACAGTACTAATCGAAATATTTCTCCGGTCAATCTGTCTAGCTAAAAAAAAAAGATAAGAAAAATTTGAAGAGAGAGGAGAGGACGAAGAAGAACCTAGGAAGGGAGTACTGATATGGAAGTAGACGAATGAGTTGCAGGTGTGCAGGGGAGGGGAGGAAGGGATTATGGGAAGGAACGGGGAAGAGGAAGCTGGGAGGGTTTAAGTTTTTTCTTTCTTATTGTATTTATTTTTATTTTAAAATACAAATGTAGGTGACAATTTCTGTTTAAAAATTACACATGCCACTAGTAGGGTGGGGTGTTACTTTTTGGATCGGTCATTTTGCTGACTGGATGAACATGTTTGTGCATGTGTAATACACGCGCATAGGTTCAAGGATCATATGTGTTTATTAATTAAGAGAATCATGAGTTCGGGTGTCAAAATAGGAAAATCTAAAATTTGTGTATCGGTTTTTAAAAGCTCTACAAATTTAAGTGGTCCGGAAGTCATTCGCCCCTTTTTTTTTTTGGTGAATCATATTAGTTGAATTACGGGAGCCAGCAGTGTTATTCTTTATACATTTAAAAAAATGTTAAAAAACATATTCAGCTATATAGTTTCAAAGTAGGTGAATTTAATCTTAAAAGATTTAGTAATAAATTAGATGTGTTGACTTTTTATTTCATGCCATATTTTATTTTGGGTGGGGGGGGGGGGGGAGAGATTTACCAAGTAGCATACCATGGAACTCGGTAATTTGTATTAATTCACATTCTTGTTTTCCCTTTGTACCACTGCCCTTTGGAAAAAAAAGAAAAATAATTCCGCACCCGCCACCAGGAGTTCGGGATCTCTGATATTTAGATCAAACAAATGAAAATACGACATATTTCTTTTACGTATATACATTTTTCACTTAACTATGATTTATTAATACATAATTGACCTCAATTTATTACTTAGCTAAGGAAATAAACCTTTATCACTTGTAGTATTATATACGTAGCCTCAACTTATCACTTATCAATACGTGGGAATAAGTCATATCTGTATAAAACGTGTGGAAAGAAATCAACAATCGAGACATCGATTTTATTTATGCCTTAATGGAATATAATTTGTATAATTTATTAGAATTATTATAGACTTTTGAATTTATAAGTTGGAACAAAGTAAAGGCACGCGTAGAATGGAGAGGCAGGAAAGAATAAATGAAGAAGACGAAGGTGGCGATGAGTTGTGAAATCTCTAAGGGGATATGGTTTTGTTAATTCAGATGCATGAATTTGATCACTTAATTTCTCAATTTAATGGTTGAGTAGCTAAAAGGATATATTATTTTATTACTTGCAGGCTCAATTAATTAAGCTAATTCTTGTTTGCCTTGCACGTTTTTTGTTTTAACTTGAGAACGCATTGACAACTTTATAATCTTATATTGGAAGGAGAAAAAAAACTATTATAATATCTCTCTAAGCGCAGTAGAGCATCTTTTTCCTTTTAAAAGAAAACATTATTTTGCTTATTGAAAAAGCACTAAATAAGGTCTCATTTTGTACGACAAGCCAAGTCACAAAGCTGAAACTAAAAAGAATAGCTTCTTAGAGATATTCGACTCTAAATTTATTTCCTATTATGATTGTTTTTACATTCCCTTTTGTTCACAATGAAACATATACTAAAATGATGCGTGAAATTGTTTTAGTTTATGTCTTAAGGATCCGTTCGGATTGGCTTTAAAAAATGAATTTTCAGCAAAAATAGTTTTTAAGCCAAACAACATAAGTTGGAAATAAGACGCGTTGCTATGAGAATTTTCAATCGAGAAAGCCAGTATTTGTTGATTTATGCCAATATTTAACAGACAAATATGATCTTCAACCCACACATGGATGTCTGTGTGCGAGAAGTTAGGCATGTTTTATATGATTTGTGCACATGATACCAGAAATCGATTGATACAGGAGATATTTCAACACTCAAGAGAAACAATTCATAGGTACTTTCATAGTGTTCTGAAGTACATTGATGAGCTGGCCAGAGATATTATTAAGCCGAACTTAAATTACAATAATAGTGTAGGAGATCATAAGCCATATAATCGGCAATATCTCTCTTTCTTTAAAGTAAGTCATAATTTTGAATAACTAGTTTTACATTATAGCTCAAAAATTTAGTATTGAAAACTTGTATTATATTTTTGTATTTAAATATTTACAAGATTGTATTGGAGCACTTGATAGTACGCATGTGAAAGCAAGATTATTGCAAGGCTAAGAGATACCTTATATAGGGCGTAAATGTTATCCAATTCAAAATATTCTTGTTATTGTCAACTTTGATATGTGTTTTACATTTGCATGGGTTGGGTAGGAAGGAGCAACTCACCGTCGTATATTTGATGACGAGCTTAACTTTCCACACCCACTGAGAAACAAATATTACCTAGTTGATGCAATGTATCCACATATAAAGGGATATATGACTCCATATAAAGGGGCTGATATGAGATACCACCTAGCACATTTTCGTCGAGGCGTGACACAATAATTGCGAGCAAAAAGAAGGAAAGAAAAATTTAATTATTTGCATTCGTATAGAAACATTGTGAAACATACATTTGGGGTATGGAAAGCGAGGTGGTCTATTTTGGGAAATATGCATTATTAAGACATTAATATCCACAGGGATATCATCACCGCTGTACTATGGTCATTTATAATTATATTAGAAAGAAATGCAAGGTGGATGATGCATTTCGAGCAGTTGCAGATCAGAGATATATTCCATATATTGAGCATGATGTTGGCACATCTCTGGGGGCTAATAGCGTAAACGTAGAAAATGTGAAAAATCAAAGTGAGAACATTTGGATGGGTACTCGTGAAGTGATTGCCGATGATATTTGGCAATATGTTGAACGCTTGCATTAGCTATTTTCAATTTGGCTTTGGAGATTTTACTAGGTATAGATACGGTTCTAGATATTTTGGTTATGGTTCTATAGCCTCTTTTGAGAATAATGGAGTAATTGAGTGATTTCGTTCAATCCAAGTGTCTTGATAGGGCAGTGACAATATTGCCATTGTGGATTTCTTTGTTTGACTTTTATGTAGCAAATTTTAAGTTGTGTTGCTAAGACGACTCTAATTTATTGTATATTTCAAAAATAATCGTAAAGCTTTTTCAAAAACACTTTATAAAATAATTTATATTTATTAAAAATAATCTTATCAAAACAATCTATAACCTAAAGTTAATTGAGGCCCTAAATTTGTGTTTGAATTAATTTAAAATTTAAAATATTGCAATAACAAGCTCATTTTTCGCTTAATAGTTTTAAGGGTATCCAGTCCTTTTAACAAAACAAAAACTTTTTAGCACTTTTTATCAAATACATCAACTGCTTATTTTCAGCTCCAACTCTTTTATCCAAATATGTAGCTGCTTAATTATAAATTCAGCTCCAGCACTTAAAAAGTACTTTTAAGAGCCCGTATAGTTTAGCTGATTTGAAGTAGCTGATTAACATTAGGTGTTGAAAAGCAATTTTAAGTGATGAAACTGATTTAATAAATAAGCAGTTACATGTTTGGGTACAAGCGCCGAAATTGATAATAAGTTGCTACAGTATTTGATAAAAAAAGTGCTGATAAGCTTTTTTCTGTTAAAATAACTTAAATAACCTTAGAACTTTTTACACTTATAAGGGCGTAATTTCTTCAAAATTTTAGATTTCACATTGATTCAAATACAAAATATTCTTGTTGTTATTTTATTTTAAATATAATTGTATTTAGATAAGATAATTTTTAGGATAAATAGAATTTATTTTATGATAAACATATAATCATAAGTTATAATAATTAATAAATTAACAAAAGTCTATCAGTAAAAAATAAATCTAAATAGGAGAAATTATTTGAAAAGAAACAAACATTGTCTTCATCACCACAATATTATGAAAGGAATACACAAAAGATTAATACATAATCACATAGATATAAAAATGCAAAGGAAAAGAAAATTTGTTTATCTTAAATAACCAATGAGGGTTGCACACTTGAAGAGGTGGGGTAGGGGGGAGGGGAGGGGGTTTTAGGTTGAAGGCGGTGAGTATCGATGTAAAAGTTTTGTTATTTTAAATATTTGAAGGATAAAATAGTAAAAATCTTGGTCAAACTTAAAGTATTTATAAGCTTAAAAATAATAAGTTGGGGGTGACCAACTTATAATTTTTAGTTTTATTTT